>JAVTVY010053882.1:0-264114 GCA_036873755.1 Hanleya hanleyi
GGGGGGTCCATCCAATGATAATCTTGAATCTTGAATGGACCAGGCTTTCTTGTATCAGGGAACCTTCAAAAGTTACAATGAAACATGTAACCAAGGATTCCCGATGGGTATAGATAACAGTGCAAAAGCTAAGCCATCAATAAATAATTAAAAAAAAATAATTAAAAATAATAAAATCCTGATAGCCATCTGAAAATCTAATCATTTCATCAGTCAACATTCAGGAAGCTCTCACCAAAGTTTGGTCAGGCCAGACTTGATAGATCTGCAGATATTCAACGGACAAGAACATGTTGATGGGTATAGATAACAGTGCAAAAGCTGAGCCATCAATAAATAATAAAAAAATAATTAAAAATCATGAAATCATCATAGCCATCTGAACATCTAATCATTTCATCAGTCAACATTCAGGAAGCTCTCACCAAAGTTTGGTCAGGCCCGACTTCATAGATCTGCAGATATTCAACGGACAAGAACATGTTGACGGACGGACGGATGGACGGACGGACGGACGCTAGGACGGACGGATGGACGGACGGACGCTAGGACGGACGGACGGACGTACGTACATGGCAACGACAAGACCCCACAGCCCTATGGGCTGAGGGGTAATAAGCCAGTCCAATATCTAATATGAAGTCTACTTTCGACTTTCATTATACATGTAGCTGTTGAATACTTAATCGTCCAGCAATAATTTCCGCGCACTTTATACTTTATATAAAAAGAAATGAAGCGATCAACAGAACAGAATTTCTGTTCTGGACGACGGCTGGATATTCGGTGAGGGACTAGACGCCTGTATTTCAATGATTCTAGTGTGCATGGTCCCTTTTTTATGTTTCTCTTTAAGAAAATATATCTTACCAGAGTTGCGAATCAGGAAAAATGTCCTAGCAAGGTTAACAGATAGGTACCGGATATTTCTACCTGCAGGACTATCTTTCTCTCTACAATGATAGATCATAATGCTGTTCTTATTTTCACATCCGTACATGTGTAACAGCAGTAATCTATTATCCAGATGAATTTTCAAGTTGTTTTCACACTCACCATCTATCGTGCGACTGTCCGTATATTTTAACACCATGTATATATTGTGTTACACGATGTTCGTACGGCCCCAAGCTCCGGGCATGAGGAATTGGACACAAGCTATGAAGCGTATAGCGCCAAAGATTCTGCACATTACGGTCGTAAGTTTCCATCAGTATGGCATATATTGACCATATTTCGAATCTGTGTTGCTGCGAAAACATGCTACTAGCAGGTTTTTCATAGACGAAATTGTTCACAGTCGTTTTATGAAGGGCACAACAAGAGAACCTACATGTAACTGCTGGCGATTTGGTGCCGAGCCTCGCACGGGACTGGCCAATCCAGCACAAGTATTTGTATTTTGCTGAGAAAGTGTCATCCTAAAATTAATTCGATATGAAGAGATATGATCACAATTCCGACGTTGTTAGCCGCCTCTTCCTAGACAGTACATGCATGTCCCGGAAAGACCTACATATGGCGTAAACAATTCGCAACATCCTGTATACAGCGTGACGATTTCAATCAACGTCACAAAACATTTTTGCAGAAACCAATGCGACTAGGCGAATCCACCAAGCCCTAACAATCATTTTTCCTTCGTGGTGAGTATCAAAAAGTAAGATCGTAGGGTTCTGCGTTTCGTACATTGTGTCCAATTCCATTGAACCCGGAACAAGGGCTCGTAAGAACATCGTGTAACACAAAGATCGTAGTGTTGTTCATATGAACTGTAACAATCAAAGTAGGCTGGGATAAAATTTACTCACGAAAATGACATTCGAATTTGGATTAAAGGAAACATATATCAGCTCTATTATATACGGAGCTTTCATGATAATGGCTATGATTAAGATATGTTAATGTTTCGAAATCATCGCTTCGGGTTTAGAATAAAAAAAAAATAAACGCAAGACACTTATTGAGTACTGGGAGTGCGCTTTGTGTATCGCTTACCGGACATGCTATAATTTCCCCTGAACTCAACAATCTGCCTATAGTGTGTTCGATTACATCCAGAAATAGAACAAAATATAGCAGAATTCTTATTGTGTCATACAGGAAACGAGAAACCGTGCAATATATGGGAATCGCGGAAAGACTTTTACGACGTTCATATGAATAGTCCATTAGTAAAAATCACTGCTGATATACGGTTGTTTTGAAAATGGCTTCGGATTTCATCAAAAATAGATGAATATTGGTCAATGATAATTAAATTGTGGTGTTTTCGATGATGCGATATTTTCGAAAAATTAAACAAAATTGTAAGTGTCCGCCCTTCTCGACAAATAACTTTTAAGGCTAATCCTTAAAATTTAGATGGATAGAAATTTACGATTATTTTATTGGCTCATACATTGTACATCATAATATCAATCTATTGTGTTTCACTACTTTCATCACTTTTATGGTAACTTTCCCTGATGTACATTACATTTTGGTTAATGTTTTGGAATATCGAGAAACCTTTGTGCGCTCCAATTTGTAAGACAAACCCCTAGACAGGCTACCGCCAAACGCCTCCATAAATATTGTACACTGACGGTAAAATATGATCGTAGCGTGCAAGATCTCTGGCGCTACGTTTCGTAAATTTTGTCTTATTAAGCTACTGGGCAGGGGGACGTTCGAATATCGTGTGTTTCAAATCTCCATCGTGTTCACATGAACGATCACAACCAAAGCATGACTGAGGTAAATACTCTGGAAACGATCTGGAAATTCATTCGGATAGAGAATAATGGTCAGTGATTAGGATTTTAAGACATGTCTTGCTGACATCATTGAAAAGTGTTGACCGCTTCTTTCTTGTTTGAAAACATATTTTGTTCTTATTCCATACACATTTGGAATTGGTGCTTACTATCATACAAAATAGGTCTTCCGATTTGTTGACGCGGGAATTCTTTTACGGACGACGGCTGAATATTGAATGTCGGATCTGACGCGTGCTATCCTCAGTTGTGACAAATGAACACGAGAGATAGTGTGTCGAAGCTTGAGTGAATACATTCATCGGGAAATTACACAGACCAGTATTGCAGTCGTTATTTTTATATTCGGATGTAAACTCAGGAAACAATTCCGATTACGATCAGATAAAAAAAAATGGTACGGGTTATTTGAAGATGGGATCACCATGCTTTATTTCTAACATCCTTTCCCAGAGAACACTAAACAATAGACGTCTTCTAGTAGCTGAAGACTCCCATTGAGCCGTGCACCACAACATGCATTTTTAGAAAACCCACTGCTATACATAATTGCAGACCCGAAAAACCTTCAGTAACAGGGGTAAACTTGGGGATGGGTGAAACAGGACGGGAATTTTGAGATGTAGCTGCTAGTTTATTATTACCAGCGATGGAGCTTTCGTCAATGTGATGTTCCATTTGCAAATAGACACATACCTAAAGCACACACACCGCTGCCAAGTCCAACCCTCTAACTCAACAAAAGAAAACTACTGGTCAGTTTATTTAAAAACCTGCTCACAGGTTGTTTTTCGTCAAGGAACAATGATATATATCACATTTTTTTCACTCACACGAGTGAAGCAAGCCCTCTCGTATGGATAAAAACTTCTGTTGTAAATATGTCATCGACATGTTGGAGACCTGAGACCACTGCCTATATACTTTATGCTTATCTTGACCTTTGTCAGAAAAACTGGAATATTTTCGGATATAAAAGCGAGTGTTTGCCACCAAAATTTCAACTCGATCAGGTTAACTGCGGGCTGTTGGTTTCTGGAAACCAGTTGGACAAAAAGACATCACAACATGGGGGATCTGCGAGAATTATCTCCTGCCCAGAAATGGTGCGACGAAGAAACATCTATTGGAGAAGCGACAAAGGTTGGTTATGTTAAATAGTTTTATTTTCTGTAAAACGAAGAATCGTTGATTATGAGTGCATTATTTCTGCCTTGTAAGGTGGTTCTAGAGGGATCGAATTTTACTTCTATTGCGCCGGTATATGCGCACACCAAAATGCTTTTATTTGATAGGAATGGAATAGAAGAAGGAAATATTACCTTAGATTAAATGGGGTGCACAATAACACTACGCAAAAAAAATTGTGATCTATTTATGACTAGATTATTTCTGACAATGATGAAAACTCACATCTCTCGGTCTGTTGGCTGCTTCTTTCTCCCAAAGATACTATTTCATGGGCGACGGTTGTTGGGCTATTGAATGTTGGAACTGTCGATTGCGTTAACCCTCCCCTTGAGCTATGCGGTTGAAACTTACCACACTATACCCTTGTGTCACGCTCCATCGGAAAATGTAAAAGATATTCAAGATGGCCGCTTTGATAACGTCACAGGGACGTCATGTGACGTCACATTGAGGTCATCTTCAAATCAGGCAGTTTTTAGTGTATTTTTCGATCAGATTTTTCGATTTTTTTATTTATGTTTTTCTGTTGCAAAAAACTGCATGATAATTTAGTAAAAAATAGTCTGGTGTGAAATAAGATAGATTTTGCCCAATTTTCATCGAAGAAAAGCAGGAATTTTGAAGAAAAAATAGGAAAACATCACTTTTCTGGTACCCTACATAGCCGCCATCTCGATTTTATTCATGATCCTCTACTCGGGGGGTATGCAACTAGGTTCAACATGTCCCCAATATGAAAACTAAAACGTTGCGGATGGTCAGCTTTCATGTTTTGTCGTTCCGGAGATAGGGAGAAAGCTTGGTATGGGCCGTAATGACCCCCAGGCAAGACAGGGTTAATAAATTTTGCTACCAGCGTCATACCAGCGTCAAGAGGATAAGGAGGAGGTTATTAACACGGAATTCGTTGTCGAATATTAAAATAATTGCTCACATGAATGTCAAACTGGCGATGAATATATTAACATTTATTCCAAGTATATTACTACGATTTTAGAAAAAATGACATGCAATACAAGAGTCCAATAACAATTTTAGGAACAAGACATTCCGGATGAATCCGTCAAAGAAGAGGAGGATCCTTGGGCGTTACCGGAGCTACGAGACGATGGTGCCAAATGGGCAGGTAGGTCTGATTATCATTTCTCATATGAATATTGATTTTGAGCATTTGAATATTTGTAAAGCAAAAAATAACAAGTAATGATGAATCTTAATATTCCTAATAATTTGAATATTTATAAAACATTTAATAAGAAGTGATGATAAGCCTGCACAAAGTTGGGATGGAAATATAACGTGCGTAAGAAAATCAATATATAATTATTGGTGATATGTGAAAATCAGGATAAATTATACACGGAAACTTTATTTTCTGTTAACACATTTAAGCTTTGTTTGCGAATGCACATTTACAATATCAGCAAGACGTAAACATATGCTACATGTACTAATTTAATGGAAATGCTTCATTAGGGAATTTCACAAAGCTGATGTTTTGAGCATTAAAGTGAGAATTACCCTTATGTGTTCCAGCTTGAAAGTTTATAGAGCTGTTATTTGTCATAAACAAAATCTGATAGTTATTTCGGTGAGAAAATCTGATTTTGTTTATCCATTTCTATCTCATTTCTGTATTACTTCAAAAGTACAGGCCGTCCAAGTTAAAAAAAAAATCATATCATTATGTACGCTGTTGGCCTTTCTGACTGGGGCTTTCCGTTATCGGTGTCAGACGGTACTTCCTTCAAATAATAAGAGAGAGAGAGAGAGAGAGAGAGAGAGAGAATTAAGGTTTAACGTCGCGTTCAGCAATATTTCAGCTATATAGCAACGATTCAAATAATAGTGTATTTTGGTGCATGTTTATAGAATTTATACCATGCAGTTTTCACTGATTTAAACATACCTCCATGATAAAGCATATGGGGAATCGGAAAGAGACTTCCCAGAAATTTGCAGGCGAGGTCACGCCTCATTACGCTCGCCGTTTGATTTTATATCATTTAATACTATGCTGCATCGCTGTAGTGATTTAGAAAAAAGTTTCAATTAATTTCGCGTGGCTAGGGACCGTGTGACCCCCATGTGTTTTAAGATCCTCATAATGTTCATATGAACAGTCACAATCAAAGCATGACTGAGATACATCATATTCTAGATAACGACTTTACAGCGAAAATTAAGAATAACGATAAGCAATACGGATTCAATATTTTTGGAGCACATGGTCTTGCTGGCATCATTGAAAACTGTTGACCGCTTCTCTCTTGTAGGAAACTAGCCTAGTTTTATGTATACTATGATTTACTGTTTTAATTTGATGCTAATGCAATTTTATGAATTAGGTCTTTGGATTATGGACGTTGAAATTCTTTAATAGACGACGGCTGAATATTGAGTGACGGACTAGACGCTTGTATTTCAAGCAAATATGATTATGCAAATCGTGGTGTAGGCATCTTTTATTATATCACAATGTAGAATGACTACCGATTTTTGTGTACATGTACATGTAGAATGCATCACCCTCGTTTGTTAATATTTCTTATTTTTCATCCACACAGAGATGGACCGAGCGGCGAGAGTAAAATATGTCTTGATCATCATTATCAAATCGGTGTTACTCACAGGGCTTCTGTATTTGTTCATCTGCTCTTTGGATTTTTTGAGCTCATCATTTCGGCTGGTTGGAGGTAGGTTATATAACTTACATATCTCACCAGTATATATTCGTTTACTTACAGAAGTGGTGATTGTAATGTGCATCTTTGTCCAAGAACAATAAGTTGTTGTCAGCAACCTACTTTTCACAACCTGCACGTAAGAAATGCTTTGGGTTATTGCCGCCATGTTTACCATACATTGTGAATACTATCGTAGGTTATAATGCCGGGCATGGTCATCACTCTTCTTTCCCTTCAAATTACTTTCCTTTGGTTAAAATCTATTCATTAACAAGGAAGAAAATTTAAGGTGGTTCAACGTTGGCGATGTCATTACTCAGGGTTATTTCCCCTGCAATTCCAACCTCATATATCGCCTTTTCTGATAAGAAATCTTATATGGGGCGGTAATGACCCACTTTTTATTCGGTTAATAAAATGATCACATGACGAGGAAACAGTATTTTAAATATCAGCATAGGTCAAATTTTTTGATTTTGAAGATGGTTTCATAGTCTGAAAATGCAATTTCAATGTCATACAGTTCGATGAAATGTATAACTCACATGAAATTTGTATCAACATCCCGGTGTTTCTAAGATCCGTTAAAGTTCCTCTATATAAATAAACAATACCTGCGGATATATATCCGTATGCTTTGACTTCCTTGCCTTGTCGCGCAGAAAACTGATGATTTTGGCAAAAAACGGCTGAAATGGTAATATTCGTGGCTATGTACAAAACAAATCTAGATCGAAGAGCATCAACTTGTATAGCGTTTTTACTACTGATCAACACGCTAGCTACCCAGAGCAAAAATATGGTTGGTCACCAGACAAGTTTTGAGTTATGAACCTCCTAAACACTTTAGATTTAAGTAAGAAATCAAAGATTGGTTCTGACCCCACATGGTCTATGACACTAGCCACCTGGTCAGACGGGAATGGCACTCCACTCCCACAAAACTTGAACGCCATCCTGTCGGATATGACGATGTTGATCCGGTGTAAGAGAAACGGTGGCTCCCTAAATATGACTCTCCGCTTGGTATGACATCTGAAAAGGGTCATTTATACATCAGAATTCGCCCTGGGTAAAGCATAGGGAAGCCGAACACTGGTATCTGGGGAGCACCGTTTCCTTCACATCGGCTGACCGGCAAAATATGACATATATTACAATAAATTCATATTCATAAATACGTTGTACAGAGGCTCGGCGTCGATGCAAGTGACCACCAACAAAATCTATTATGATATAGTCATTTGTGATTGATCGCTTTTCCTGAAGGGAAATGTATCTCCCGAAAATGTGATAATAATAGGCAACATCATAATGTACATTTCAATTAAGTTGTAGCGATCCTCCTTGAACTAATTGGACACATATTTAGTCTACATTCAATCCTTACATAGGACGCCTTGCTGGTGAAGCACTTGGTCAGAGTGAACTGATGCAGAATCCCGTGGCTGGCCTCATGATCGGTATCCTAGCAACCGTTCTCGTGCAAAGCTCGTCGACCTCTACTTCTATCACCGTTTCCATGGTTGCAGCGGGAAGTAAGTAAAACCGCGTATTTGGTCTCTTGACTGTTTAAAGATAAGACCATATTTTACAGTTCTGTATGTATTCTTTCAAAAGCGACCGTAGGCCTAGTATCTACATGTTATACACCTGCAGGATTTCTTGACCAATCTCAGTTTACAAAATATTCTAATCTTTTCCGACCATGATTTCAAACCGGAGGGTGGGAGTATATTTTACTGATACCCCAATGTGTTAGCCAATTCACTGAATGTGGACTCTACATTGATTCTCTCAGTTTTACCTGTGAGACTTGCGATTCCAATTGTGATGGGTGCCAACGTGGGGACAGCAGTCACCGGAATTATCGTCGCCATGGCACAATCCGGGGACCGAAATCAGTTCCGGCGTGCCTTCGGAGCTGCGTCGGTCCACAACATGGCCTCCTGGCTCACGGTTATCGTTCTTCTACCGATAGAGGTTGCCAGCGGTTACCTTTACCATCTCACCACGTTACTGGTTGACACAATTGATTTGGGCGGTCAGTCGGAAGATGTTGAGTTCCTTAAAGTTATCACAAAACCATTTACGGAGTTGATCATAAAGGTTTGTCGATTATTTTTCCTAACAATTAAATAAACAATTGCGTGAACGGTAACGCTTTCCAGATGTAGTCTGATATAACTGTGTGTGCATTCTTCATATTTAAGTTATAGCTTGGAGTTATTTTGTTCTAGCTTTATCGAAAAATAAATGTGGGTTTAATTAGTTCAGCACGGTTTCCCTGTTCTAAGTCTCGTCTTCTAAAGGTTTTATTTAATCGCCTCAACAGCTGGATACAGATGTGCTGAAGGAAATCGCGAAGGATACGGTAGATGGAACAAATCATGCAGAGGGGAAAAGTCTGATCAAACATTGGTGTGAGAGCTACAAGGAGGAGGCTAATATCACTAGAACTATTCAAGAGACTTGGACAAGTAAGTGTATTATACTTGCCTGTATTATTTTTCAGAGAATAACATACCAAAACTAGCAAGTTTAATTAATCCAACCAGGACCGGGGGAATAGCAGAAGTATTTTATTTGACAGAGAATTATTTTCCAATGTATTATTATTTTTCATGAAAAGAATTGCATAAATAAATAAAAATTGAAAAATCCACTTCCTTAAGCCAGGGCGGGTCCCAAAATCCCAGGCCTGATAGGGCTAAACGGCAGTCAGTGCACTCTCTATGTACATTACAGAAATATCCAGCGAACTAACTTTCTATAAAGTCAGAAACAAATGTTACTGCTCTTGTAAAATATGACAACGATAAAGGGGTTGCGATGCTTACCTGGTACCTCGTCTTTCAATCTTCACAGACATTTCGTCTTGTACCCAAGTTCCGCCGCCCCTCGTGTGCAGACCAGGAGATGAACATTTCATAGTGGAGTGGAATCATACTGGACCTGGAGAAGTGACCATTGGGGTGACTAAATGTTAGTACATATTATAGCGATATTTTTGCACATTCAACATTTCCTTTAAGACAAATGTTTGCAACACACAGACATCCATGACAAACATGGTAATGGATTTCGATCAAAACTCATGTATTTTCCGGTTATAAAACCTTCGATTGGTTCATTCGAATATTTGAAAACATTGCGCTGTTATCATTGGCTTGCGAAGAGGATTGAAAGAACATTCAGCAAATCACAGAGGCCAATACAGATGTTATCGTCCGATTCGCCGTATAGTAGGCAACCCTGTGATTGGCTGGAGTCTCTTCCAGTTTTATCCACGAGCCAGTGGAACTACCGGATTTCTTTTCATATATATAAATTGACCAATCAGGTGGTTCAACAAAAATTGAAGCTGCACTTAGTTGCTACGAAAATTCATTGCCGATCAATGACCGAGAAACCTTTTTCGGGCAACATTATCAGCACCGTGACTAAGTCAGATGTGAAATACAATTGGAAAAGTTACATTCGAATGTTGGAGGTCATAACCCAAAACCCCACAGGCAAACAAGTTGGTTTTACTTTTCACATCTTCATACATGGAAGCTGCCTTATAATATATAATTAGACATTTAATTATCGTCCTGACTTTTTTATTCAGGACAGAGGCACCATCGTCGTGTGCCAAACAGACAATCTAATTAAACTTAAATCCTATCTGCTCCCCCATTTGTATATGTCGCTTGTGGGATCTAACCGGCTTGCACTAACGCGAGTGTTGACGAATCTCGAGAACTCTTCATAGTTCTTTGAAGGGAGCAAAATGGTTGGGGCTTTTTGGTTGGTTCACCGAATCAGACGCCACGCTGATGGGGTATCTTCCGATGTTGCCGCACTCCCGTCAGATTGGCACCATAATGCGGGGTAAAATTATGGACTGGTCCTCGGCATAAACATTGGGTTAAAGCGGATACGATGACCCTATCCCCCCTTCACGTCTGCAAGTAGTTAAAATGCGACCGTGATATCATAGGACTATTAAATATTCATGACCTGGACGCTCTGAACACCAAATTCCATTGAAATCAGTAAGATCCTACATAGCGACATATACGATTTAAGAGCATTGATATAAGATATTAATTTATTAAGACTGGCCAGACAGATTGTTTGATTAATTTATCATTATGCTTTATAACGCTAAGAGCACTCTTTGAGAAACGTGGCGTGAAATAGAGAAGTAGAAATCCAGAAAATCTGGAGTTAATATACTACACTACTTTTAGATTGTTCCTGTTCGTCACCGATAATCATGTTAAGACATACATGTTAATATATCCTTTTCGTTTCAGGCACGCATCTCTTCACGGATACCACTCTTGATGATACTGCTGCCGGGGCCGTTCTCCTCATAGTGTCTCTTGTACTGCTTTGTGTTTGTCTCATCCTCATCGTGAAAATCCTACACTCTCTTTTGAAAGGAAAACTGGCCAAAATATTGAAAAAGGTTGTCAATTCTGACTTCCCAGGATGCTTTCGTCACCTGACCGGATATGCCGTCATAATATTTTCTGCGGGACTGACGACTTTGCTGCAGAGTAGCTCCATTTTCATATCGACATTGACCCCTTTGGCCGGACTAGGTGTGGTATCCATAGACAGAATGCTTCCACTAGCATTTGGATCCAAGATTGGGACTACTTTCACAAGTATGCTCGCCGCTCTTGCGTCGGATGGTGACGGATTCAAGCCATCGTTCCAGGTAGCACTGTGTCATCTTTTTTTCAACTTTTCCGGCATCCTGGTATTTTACGTCGTACCGCCGATGCGAAAACTTCCAATAAAAATGGCAATGGTGCTCGGGGATACAACCGCCACCTACCGTTGGTTCGCTGTAGTTTTCGCTATCGGGACATTTTTACTGCTACCTCTGTTGGTGTTTGCATTGTCTTTGGCCGGCTGGTACGTCTTGGCCGCAGTAGGAATTCCAGTGATTCTTCTCTTAATAGTCGTCATTATAATCAACATCCTACAAAACAAGGTGCCAGAGAAGCTTCCGACAAAGTTGCAAGACTGGAAATTCCTTCCTCTCTGGCTGCGGTCGTTAGAACCATACGACAGAATCTTTAGGAAATTACCAAATGTGTGTAGGAGAGGGTGGAAACCGAAAGTTGACATTGAGATGGAAATCAATCCAGCAAAAGTCTCTAACTCAGAACAGATAATCGAACCAACGAAAACTACTATCTCAGAGTTGGAAGAGGAGCTAGTGAAAAATTCTCGACAAAATGACTTCCTTCAAGAGAATCAAAAGAAAATAGCATTCGAAAACAGTAGTTTTGAAAATGAAATGCATATTTGACATACTGGTGCGCATTCCTAGATCTACAAATCTTCTTCAATCGTTCCTTGAAAATAAAGTCCTACAATTTTATAAAGTCTAACGACCGCGTTAGAATAAAAGCAGTGGATTTTCGAACTGTGATTTGTTAAAAGCTTGATTGGAATTTGAATCTAGGTATAGACCTGAAAACTTACATTGTAATACTTTACGAAACAAGTTTTCTAATTGTTATGGATTACATCTATTAGGGTATTCTTCGCTATTTGGAGTTATCATTATATTTGGTTAAAGCACAATGTCATCGCAGATATTCCACGAGAGAAAAAAGTTCTAAATATATGAACCATGACTAAATTTCCCGAATGTTTGTGCGTCAATATCTGTGATATCTCTACTTTATTATAATTTAAAGTCTTTTACATATACATGTACATGTATAACCTCCGTCCATCGTCACTTGACATTTATATTCCCAAACAAATACCATTTGTAATTTATCATCTTCATATTCATCATTGCAGTTTGTGTATTATGTCTGTTTCCCTTCGAGGAGAGCGGATATGTTGTAAATAAAATAAATGTCTCATGGACTGTGTGTTCGCCTTATCTTATATTTAGTGAATAGATTATTTCAACACCGAACATTTAGATCTAACAGTCGAGTGATTTGGTGCGATTCTCGTATACCTACATATTCATAATAGTTCACTTTGAAAATAGCATCCCCTAAATAATTACACGGAACTGTTAAGTGGGAATGGGACAACCTGGGCCGATTTAACCAAATGTTCCCAACGCTTGTCAGACTTTTGCGGGGTTCTTCTCAACCCTTGAGACCTGTCTAGGAATGGGGTACCCTACATGGACGCCATTTTGAATTTACCCATGATCCCCTGCTCACACAAATTGGCTGAAGATGACCCCAGTATGATAAGCTACAAAGTTACAGAGTGTCAGCTCTCAAGTTTTTGTCGTTCTCAATATTTTGTCGTTCCAGAGAAAGAATAGAAAGTTTGGTGCGGGGGGGGGGGGGATGGGGCCTCCCCCCCCAAGGGCTGGTAGGGTTAATGGCTTGGAGTATGGTTATAAATATTCACTTACTTGTGAAGAAGACATTGCAGTAAGTAATATGGAACAAATAATTACATACATTTATTCTGTCCTTCATTCATTTTATACATAGTTGGACTTCAAAAGTTGCTGTAACACAGTTAAATACAATAACCTCAACTCGGTGTCAAATCGATCTACACGTGGTAAGCAATAAAACTGAAGCGATATTAAATACCCAATATAATTTAAAGTTCACCTTAAAAATACACGAAAATAACAGAAAAACAGATATTGGAAAATATTTTGTATAATATTTTGACTTGTAGATATTACATGGGGTTGGTAATGTTCCAGTATTTTTGGTTGACACTCGTTGACACTCATAGATTAATTCTGACGCTGCGTTTGGGGGTCTGATACAGAACTAGGTTTTCTCACCTGGAACATGGGATAGATCATGTGCAGACTGCGAGGATCTTAATCAAGGCGACGTAATACAATTGCAGAAAATTGTCAAGCAGGGCTACACAACCGAACGCCTCCATTCAAAGTTTGTCAAATTTTGTGATAAATATCGTACATTTGACGGCAAAATACGATCGTAGCGTGTAAGATCTCTGGCGCTAAATTTTGTAACTTGTGTCTAATTCAGCGGTCGCTATATAGCTGAAATATTGCTGAACGCGACGTTAAATCTTAATTCTCTCTCTCTCTCTCTCTCTCTCTCTCCCTAACCCGAGTCTATGGGCATATTGAATATCATGTGCTTTACATCTCCACGGTGTTCAAATTACCAGACAGAATCCAAGAATCCTTACTGGCATCATATTCTCTTTTTTAGGAAATCATCTAGTGTGTTTTTAGTAGTTTTATTCCATGCACATATGGAATTGATGCTAAATGTCATACAAAATAATAATTGATGCTAAATGTCATACGCAATAGGTCTTTCGATTATTGTCGCGGAAAGTCTTTTATGGACGACGGCTGTATATTGAATGCCGGATCTGTAGCCTGAAATGAAATTCATTCACTTGTGAACGTAAATATGAGGTAGACATTGCAATAAGTGATATAAAAACAATAATTTCATGTTCAATGTTACACTTTATTTATGTTGTACATAGCCCGTTGCACTGCACAGTTGTAGTAAGTGTTAAATATAATAACCAAACTCAGAGTCAAATCCATCTACAAGTGGTAAGCCATACAACTGGAGCGATATTAACCCAATATAAAGTCAAATTCACTTCAGAAATATACGAAAATAAAATGAGAAATTAGCATTGAAAATGTTTTGAATAATATGTTGACTTGTATATACTAAATGAGACTACTAATGGTCGAGTAGTATTGGTTGACAGATTATTTTTTCGCTGGGATTGGAGGTCGAATCCACAATCCAATTCACTAAATGAATATGAATTAAACGCAACATTAAAAGGTGTTAGAAACGATGCCGGCGTACTCGCCAGAAATAAACACACCACGAGAACCAACAGTGATGATTTGTATCCCAGCCACGCTTTTATTGTAGCTGTTCATGTGGACTACAAAATAAATGTAAATATGAATGTCTTTTCCTATTTCTTCTTTCAATATCTTCTTCCTTGCTAGATTGACAAGTGGGTGAATGTTCATGACAATACTACGAGACGATGGGAAGAATTTGGCAAAAAACAGACTTGGGCTTCTGTTAGTGTTCTGTTAGTCAGTTATGGTGGAAGCTTCACCCATTTAACCAGTCTAGGCGTCGTCATTTCCCCCCTCTTCCTAGTTTGAGTGGTAGTTTATCTCTGGCACTCTCAAATTTACCTATATCCATATGGTAGGTTCACTTGGCTGTTATATAACAGACAATTCTTCGATTTACGTATCTAGTGTGTGCAAGGACTATACGGTTGCGTCATCCAAGGCTGTCACATATACATCTACAATACAAGCGTAGTTACAGGAACACAATGCCATCCCAGGTGTTTTTAGTCTCAACGCAGTCAGAATATGACCCGTGTAACCTTCGCCAAGTCAATTTTCATTTTGTCTCTTCAGATGCAACTGAATCAAAAACATGAAATTTGACCTTCAAATTTCAATTTTCCTGGAAAAGTTTTGTTTCCTTGCGTTGATCCATGTGAAGAATAAAAAGTGAAAACTGAATGAACAACAGTTACACGGACATACGATATGACTTCTTGTCAGATGACACCGTTTGATGTTTCCGCCATCAATGCAGGTCATCAGTCACTCCTGTCAGCTGCGGTTCATAATACATAATTCCAAGACAATTTCGTTAGAGAATATAACTGTACTTGAACAGTAACATTTCTGGTAGCATTTCTTGTATCCTGTGATAACTGATGATCTCAATCTACGTCACAGAATAACTGTACAGGAACTGGCTGGCAAGGTTATAACATCAAACGCCTTCATTTAACGCAAAATGAAACTACATTTTTATTTCTGTATCAAAACATAAACTTTTGAGTATTATATGATAACAATTTAGCTACTGATGCTCAAGAAATTTTTTTCCGAAATTGTCCTTAATGTACATGTTAATGAGATACAAATGTTGACATACAGTGAGTTTTCTTCACTTTAGGGGTGAATTCGCAAAACATTTTTCAAAATTTCAAAACAAACCCACCTCGGACTAATCTTTCTTATGCATATGCAACTACTTATTTCGAAATACAATATTCAAAAGATGGTGTTTTATACAGAAATTTTAAAAAATAGCTTCCTATAATGCAGCCCTACATGGTATGAAAATTCATTTTAGTGCAACTAGTCCTTTGGTGGAAAATATCACACAATCACAGCAAGGTAATGTGCAAGATTTGGGCACTGTACTTCGAAACTTGTATCTAATTTCGCTTAACCTGGGGTTAGCTGCCGTACGAACATCGTGTAATACAAGATCTTCATGAGGTTCCATAGAGAACGAAAACGACTTGAAAAGCCCATTACATTGAAAGGCAAATGGTCAGCGTTACGTCTTTGACCATAAGAACATCATGTCTTGTCAGTGTGGAAATTTTCCATCTTTATAATGTAACACAGCTTGGACATATTTCTACACTTTAAAGATAAGTGTCCATCCTTAGTTTCTAAAGAAAGGGACACTCTTAGCCAGGACCCCCCTATAATCAACATAATTAACCAATTAACAACGGTAACGAGCCCCTATGGCCAGGACAGTCATAGCCTTCACATCGGCATTATTGAAAATTGTAGATAGCTTCTCTCTAACAGGTAACATATTAGATTACATTTATAGATATTTATTTTATGCCTGCATGGGTTTTGGTGTGCTATTAAGGTATTATGAAATATAACAATTTCATTACAGGCGCGAAAATTCTTTATAACGACGGCTGGCAATGTTGGAACTGAAGCATGTATTCTGTTATACCTAGAAGTCCGGAAACCCATTTTACCCAAGAGAGTACTTGTATGAACTGACTGTTCTAAACATTTCCAGAATTTAAAATATAAGAGTTAGATAAGCCATTTAGTAGGCAGCCGCGACGTCGAAAGACAAACATTTTATTTTCGTCTCAATTGCAGTAAGAGATAACATGCAGTAGTTTTGGGAAAATGCAACGTCTGTGTGCACGTGAGATTTGATGTGTTTCAAATGTGTAGTACGTCAACCAAGCTCGATTCGCATATATTATTGACGATCATTTTTCTTTGTCGAGATGCCCGGGAATATATGTTGATCTGAAGATGATAATACCAGCTTTAAATTAGACGATATATCCATAGATTTTGGGATTTGAAAACATAAATTGAAATTAAAATTCCACTGGAATGATTCGAATAGCAATGAGTGTTGTTGATATACCCGTCGATGCATGAACCCACACAACGATATTGTCACTAGAGTTATCTTCCCGTATAGGCAGGAATAACGGCTTTACGGTCTAAAGGTTAAAAAATAATTTACTATTCTTCAATTCAAATTTCCAAGTGGATTCTCACAGTTTATTGTATATCAGTCACTCTTTCATTGTGACTGTTCATATGAACCGGGCTATAATCGTATATTACACGGTATTCACACGCTTCTTAGTCCTCGGTTGAGCTGAATTGGACGCTACTCACGAAAAGTGTGTTCAGAGATATACGTTATAAACTTATTTCGATAAACCAGTTGGCGATATTTATAATTAAATTCGAGACTTTTAGGTAAGTTTCTATTTTCCCGGTCTTTCCATTATTGAAAAGCCGTCCGTCTGAACTCATTGTTGTACCAAGTTGAACTTGTCTTCTCCTTTCTTACTTGACTCGTGCGTGAAATTTAGATAGACTGAACTCGCCAAGTGAAATAGTGTTGTCGGACCAGTTTCTGCTTCGGATCTTTGCTTGAAATCGTCACATTTTCACATAATCTAGGAAATGCCAATGGCCGAAATATGTATACGCCATATACGAGACCTGGGATATTACTAAGTCGGTAGGAGGGTAAGCCCATTGCCTTCATATAAAGGTATATATGACGTTCCATTTAATTGTTTTTCTTAAAATCCAGAGAAGGCGACATCTATATAAGGACCATGGGCCTTGAGATGGCTATCTTTTAATAATTGTAGCATGTGGTTGTGTTCGTAAGATAACAAGATAAGTCTGACCAAAGGGGCGAAGTTTCACTCACTGGAATATCTACATGTTGACAGTATATGGTACAGCAAAATTTCACAGTGATGCTATTATTGAGAAATTCAAACATCTTTAAAAACAAAGAATTCCGTGAATGATACAACTTATACGTGGTAGGGCTGTACAGAGAGTAGAAGAATTCAACGTGAATTTGTGTTTACACGGTATTATTTTGCATCATACTCCACCCTCTAAGACATTTCGATTTTGTATAAGTATCCACATACATTCAACACCCGGGTTTTCTCGATCCGCAGCACGTCATTTTCCATCAAAGTGATTTGCACAGGTCAATAGGGCATATAGAAGTTCGGTATAGTACAACCGAAACCAGCTAAAACTCCAGCTCTATATGTTGTTTTGTGCATTTTGGGAATTCCAGTTTAGTTTTGAAATATAAGAGAAAGCGTAGTTTGCGTTTATCACATCAAATTCCCAGAGTGAAAATTCTGGAGGAGTAAGTGTAGATGTCGAAACAGATGGGCTAGCTATACTGATCCTTGGCAGGTGCGAAAGGAATGAATGTCACAGGAAATAATGCTGTTTTTCGTGTGTTTCTCTTTAGAAATATAGGTCTTACCTGAGTTGTGAGACAGGAAAAATGTCTTAGCTGGGTAAAAGAGACGGATGATCTTTCCTTAAGAAACAAATGTTAGTTTTCCGTCCTCTAACTGCCCAGATAATGGATGGTAAAACGGAAATGCCTATGGTTTGAGTCCTAAAACATAAAGGCAATTCCATTTCACCATTCATTATCTTGGCAGTTAGAGGACGGAAAACTAACATTTATTTCTATTCCAAAGCATCATTTACAAATGTTACCAATGCTAAATAAAAGAATAAATGTGGTCATCGTACTCATTTGAAATTCAAGTACCCCTGACAACAAACTCTGATAGGCCCGTCCAGATCATCTTTTTTGTTGTTCCATTGGGGCCGGTCTATTGCCTTAGGCGAGGGGGGGGGGGGGGGGATGATGAAGCTCAGGGAACGATATTCCTGTATTTCAGTGCAGAGACAATGTTTACCCTCGTTTTAAAAATTACAGACTTCATGTGAACGCGATCTTATGTGCGATGAAGACTCATTTATACCAGATTCCAATAATTATCTCACACCGATTACGGCGTTGATCTGTACGACCTCGAGACAGTTACCGTCAAAATTTTGCTGACCCCGCCCTCGAGCAGCGCGTGAGACTACTGCCGACACAACAGCACTACCGAATGACTATGATGGATTCTGAAAATTCTGAAAGATTTTTTATAATACGAGATAAGATATACACTCCCTGAAATTTTCTGTCGAGTTGCCAAGCAATTTACAACCCCATATATCATTATAACAGCGGTCCGACTGAAATTTATCTTGAGTGACAGCTGTCGTCATTGCAATGTTGCGATTTCTGCACGTGCGTCATTCATAAATTTGCTACGATTGCCACGCCCTCGGATACACAGACTCAGTGAAACAACAAGAATCATGCGAAATAGGTGCATCTGTAAGCCTTTCGAGTCGCAAAACTAAGTGGAAACAGATAATGTAGTCAATACTCTATTGACAGTCGAAAATCGCGAGTAATTTTCACTTATAGCCATTTACTATGGAGCAGATGGTGCGATAGCCTATCCACCCCGTCCAAATTGTATTTGGAATAGGTCCATTTTGGGATACAGTCACGTGAGAAAAGGTACTATATCGTCCAATATAGGACAGTAATCTCCCTATGCTTCCAATGCTAAAGATCAGACAGATGCTTTAGAACACTGGATATACTTTATACTCCGGCATTTAGTAATTGTAATATTTACATGGGAATAGTACCAAATTGAGTAACGAAACGCGTACATTGAATATTTCCTTAGGGAGAACAATAAGAATACTCCAGTCTTATTGATGCCTGCTTTTTTGTTTATTCACTTCCTGGTTGTTTATTTTCAACATGTTTTATATTCTAAAGCTGTTTTCCATGAGCTGAATATGCATTGTTTCACATAAACTGGACGACAAATAAAGGCATGTATATAATTGTCCGTTCATCATCACTTGAATTTCTTAAGGAATTTGGCTAATTAATCCAGTTAAAAATAATCACGGATGTTTAGTTAATTTTTACACCAGGTTCAATATATCTGATATGACTGTATCGTGTGGTAGCCTTATTGCAGCATCGAAATCCTTCGCGTGAGAATGAAAAAGTGAGAGATAACTACAAAAATCAATTTTATCTCTCTTTTCACTGATTTATTACCTCATAGAATCAGTTTCATATCTTTGTTACTTTTTTAATAGCAGTTTGGTACCATGTTATTAAAAACAGTCACTTTATTAAAAGTAGTTTTTTGTTGTTGTTCATAGTACTGGTCTGATAGCTTGTTATAAAAATAGTTACGTTAGTTAAAGTCGTACTCTACTGAACTCCTTATATCATTTGGGACCTTGTCTGCTGGAACGATTACGATTTTATTTTGCAGGTAGAAAAGCATCTTGAACAATAAAATTCTTCACAGTTTCGTTTGGTTGTAGAAGGGCATTCCTGTTCATGTGACGAATAGCATCAACGACCCTTCTTCTTGCAAGATTCAGCTAATCGGTGAGTAATCTAACCTTCACATTGAGGTAGGAGCATTCTGGACATATGATTCGACATCAAAGTACTCAGTTCATCTAGGTTTGATATTTATTATCTTCAGGCGTGATATTTTGATATGCCGCACCAAGGTACATTTCTCGACTGGTTGCATTTACTACATCGTATGAGCAGGATAACACTCAACGTCACACGTTCATCATTTCAAGTTCTAGGCATCACATCCAACATTCGATAATCTGCCGTCGTCTGTAAATGAATTTCCACTTCCATACTCGAAATACCTTTTCCGTTAATATCAATTTCAAATATGCAAGAAATACAAAATAGTGGTTTTCTGCGAGATAGAAACAGTTTCCAAAGATGACAACAAGATAGCATGATGTACTTTACATAACATCCTTGTCACTGACCACTATTTTTTATCCAGATATCTCACCGATTAGTTTCATATAAACCAGTATGAAAGTAACTCCGAAAAGTGAAGTCATTTTCATATTCTATATTTCGATACAGGTTATACCATCATCGGGAATATACAGGTAGCAGTTGTTCAGGAGTATATACATGTACAGGGTGAATAAAACAGTTAACCTTCCAAGCTGAACGTTCTATATACAATGGATAGTGAGCAGTTTTACAAAACAATTAACCTGAACACAATTCTTTACATGATATCAAGCTATGATTGAGACAAGGATTATATAATCTATGACTTGAACTCATTTGAACACATTTAATACTCTATTAGATGCCTTCAAACCATCCTGACCTCAATCATGGTTTGAAGGCATATAAAGAATTGTGTTCAAATGAGTTCAAATCATTGTTTATAGAATTCTTGTCTCAACCATAACTTGATACCATGTAAAGAATTGTGTTCATGTTGATTGTTTTGTAAAACTGCTCACTATCCATTGTATATAGAACGTTCAGCTTGGAAGGTTAACTGTTTTATTCACCCTGTGTATATACTCTTGAACAACTGCTACATGTACCTGTATATTCCTGACGATGGCATAACCTGTACCGAGATATAGAATATCACAATGAGTTACTTTCATACTATTCTTTATCCAAATGAATTTCATTTGAAAAATTGAAAATTTCCTCCGCTGAAATCCACACAATGATACTGATTAGCTATGTGTAACGTGCAGTCAAGATGTCCAGGCCAACATCCTCATGTGACCTCGCCGTGAGATCGAACATCCGTTCTTCTTCAGATCCGACACCCAGGAAACTATAATTGCTCATTCATAATCGGAAGATATCACACTGTCAGAACCAAATCCAAACAGAGATAAACAAGTTACTTGCAGGAGAGAAGCGCTCAACAGTTCCCGCACGATATCATGATTATACACTCTCAAAACGCAAATGTTAGATTTAACATCTAGAGGATTGGAGGAGGGAAAGCATTTAGAAAGTGTTGTATTCACCACTTTTAAGTGTTAAATGCAACATTTTAAGCTGTTGCATCCAACACTTAAAATGGTGAAACAACACTTTCTAAATGCTTTCCCTCCTCCAACCCTCTAGGTGTTAAATCTAAAATTTGCGTTTTAAGAGTGTAGTCACATCCGTATCTCTGACCAGTATTATTTGACCAAAATGATTTTTCAAGTCTCAGTCATGCTTAGATTATGACTATTGTATACGAAGAGAAAATAACCAACGCAAACACAGAAAATTTTCAAAAGGTTCACATTGCTCGATCGTTTATTTTAGCACCTTGCACCTGATGTTTTATCAGTACTAGGGTGTTTCTAAAATCCAAAAGCCCAACACGCCGTGGTATCGTTATTAAATAAGCACCAAATATAGAACTATTACAACATACGGGACGCTGGGGCAATATACCAAAAGGTAAAAAGCTAACTGTTGGGCAGAATAATCCAAAATATTTTTCGAGGCAAATAGTAATTTAACGACTTTCAAATGGTGATACTACTAAAAGAAACTATCAATGAAGACCCGACGCCGCGACTGAGCGAGTGGATGATATATCACCATTACATTAATTTGTATCCATATCATATGTGTTCCGGTATGCTAAGTATCACGATAGAAAACAATATTATCTTTACAGTAAAACAACTTATTGTACAAATAGCAAGCTTTATAACCACATATACACCAGCATTGTATCAAACAAATTATATATGCAGCATACTGGTCGCGAGTTCTTCCTCTAAGGGATATTTTGTACCCTTTTTCGACTGTATGACAGAACTGAAAATCGAAACCGGAAGTCTCAGGAAGCATGGCACGATTTCTTCTGTGTATTATCATTTTCGTGATTCATTGAAATGAATATAAATGTATTTATCACTAGGGCAGTGTAATTGCTTCCATGACAAGAGCTGGCAAATGTTCGGAGGGAATTCCACGCAAAATAAACAGAGTTCAATTCCTCGGGCACTGAATCAACCAAGAACCGCGAGAAATTGTCTCTCGTGGTAAGACATATTCTGTCCTGCAGTGGTTCGATATTTACACAATATAACATGACAAACACTGCGCCTGGGCAGAGACCCAGTTCCATATGACAAGACAAGCATCACGATAGAATATATTTATCGGGCTCGCTGGATAGCCAAAATACATGAAGAGCCGTGAACATCAACTTGCGCTGCTTTTCAACACGTTTTTTGACGTTGATCTAAATACGTTGCAAGAAAGATAATATTTGAATAGTGAAACTTCGAGGTCATATCCATCAAATATTTTCCCTTTCGTCGAACGGGTCCCTCCTCCGCTGTCTAGATGGCCTTCTTCTGTTTCTGTGGAACAAGCGAGAAAGAAGTTATAGGTTAGACTCCCCACTGATGAGTAAATGTTGATGTGTTAGTAACCCTACTGTCCAACTACATGTAAATAGCAAAATACCTCGTAGTTTTGAGGTCCGTTATTTGTTTCCCATGAATCTTTATAGAAACTCTATGATTGGCTCGATTTTTCCTCCAATTTTGTTGACAGGCCAATGAAATCCAGGAATTCTGTCTGAAAATTTAAATTTAGCAATCGAATGCTTCAAAAATGGAAGGTATTTCGTGATGCGCAATTGTTTCCATAAACTTTCATTTCGATAAAGGGTTAATCAGAACGAGACACAGAAAGCAGGTAGTCAGTTTGCCATGCAAAGCAGCAAAAAAAAGAAGCGACACAGAAAGGTGGTTACCGGAGAAAAAAACACCCAATGGCAACACCGACTGTTCGACATTGCTGGAGTAATATCAGAAGGTTTAACCTTGGTATCGTGATAGTACCAGTTCAAATTTTCACTCCCATAGAATAGTACTTTCCTGAAAACGGAAGGATTAAATCCACACCCAAATACAATTACATATCACAAGAAATAAATTTAAAGGCCGGTGACAGAATTGAGTACAGTTAATAGTTACAGCACAAAATGTAGTTAAAATCTAGAAGAGAGCAAGTATATCTAGCATTACCTTCCCTCTTCGTCGAAGCCCTCCATCTCGGGAACTTGCCTACTCTTTGTAATATGTGGGGTCGTTGCGGGTCTTACAAACTACTTTTCGGAGCCTTTGCCTTAAGGCAGAGGTCTGGCCGCCCTTGGATCCGCCTTCACCCCCTGAACTTTTCTGAAACATGGAGACGTCTCGAGGATTAAAAAATGAACATGGCTCTCTAAGTATGCTGTGAAATCAAGTTATAGAATTTACGGTTTATCATGAAATATTACTGTTCGTTTCATATTTTCAGTTGTTATCGAAAGTGAAAAATCGCATAAAGGTATTATCATTATACAGATATATATATATAGATATAGATATATATATATAAAGTCCATTGATATAATATGATAGCAATAATGAGACATTTATATGCTTAATGCTGACTTCTCAGTAATTGTTTCATTATTCAATATACATGTAGCTGCGTAGATTTCATACGAGCATTCATGATATCCCAGAACGTTACAGTATGAGAGAGAGAGCAATGCATAGAATTTTACAAGCTGTTTTGTGCATTGACAGTATTATTTATGTATACATACACTAAGCTAATGAACGTACAGCATACATTATCCCTGATCAACGATTCATGCAGAACTAACAACGCGCTTTATAGAAACCGATGCATATCGAGAAACGTTATTGCCGAAAGTCATATGAAATTTCCTCGAAGTGGTTTAGAATTAGGAAAAATGGTCCATTTAAAGAGCGACTTTGTCTATTGATGTACCACATGTAAGCAACAGAGCGTCGAACGATACTTTTCGAAAATTGTGCCTAGTAGACATTTATGAAACATGTAACATGTATGTCCAAATGATACTGCTGGGAAATGACCTTGACTTTCTCAGTGTGTCTAATAATCCCAACTGACCACAAGGTGTGTCCAAGCTGTGGATTCAGCAGTTCCAGTTTTGAACAGGTGCAAATAGCATGAATCTGTCAAGAAGACGCAGACCAATAAGGTATCGAAAGAGATATTTGTCTTTATGAGTCAAACATAAGTTTGTAAATTTCAGCGTTCTATGTCTCCCAACTTTTCCATACTGTGAATAGCGCAATTCAAAACGAGCTTGCCAGCGGGAACCATTTTTGTTGGGTGTTTCTAGTGATATTTTGGAATAACGACAAAATATGCGACCGAGTACGACATGCGGATGCTAAAATACAATGGAAAAACAAACAACGGCAGCATGTTTAAAGCAGTATAGATGCGCTGGAGATTAGGGTACATTTTGTTCCAGAGAACAACACATAAATTTTGGTTAGCCATATAGACATCAATGAATCCGCACTCGATGGAATCAAGGCAGCTGATAACCAAAGGGCGTCCCTAACCCCCAACCCCGCACTGGAAATAAGAACCTGTTAGATAGGGTAAGTACGAAACTCAGGCATTCACTTGACATTTTAAACATTATGTAATAATGAAGTCATAGCATTTGTATGATAAACATCTGAGAATTAGCGGCGCAATACAGTTTGGCGGCATGCGATCAGATCTCTCAGCGCCTGTATATCTAGATAGCTGTTGTGCTTGCGGCCACTTCACAGGACATGAATAACCAGCCAAGTTAAGAAAACAATTGCAGAGCTGTGTTAAAGAACCGACATTTAGTTAGAGAATACATGCCAAGAACACGTGTCCCTACCTGGTACTGAGTCACCTTCTTTGTAGTCATTCAGGAAACATAATACGCCAACAATTCTCTGATTCAAAATAAGCTTAAACTGGCAAATACATGGTCTGATACAGAATGGCAGTAACGAAGATCAAAATAAATGGACGAAAAAGAAACATCACGTCCCGCATTTCAACATCCGAGATATTCTCAAAGGACAGATATAGGAAGGCGACACATCGAAATACTAAGCTCCTAACACCATATTGACAACCTTGAGACTAGGAAAAGCGCAAGTATGTCTAACGCCAGAGCAGGATAAGTTCACGAAAAATAGTTTTAATAGGAAGCACAGCCCTTTTCTGTCCTCTACGGAATTGGACGAAGCTGACTACGTTCAATCAATGCAACCAGTATTATGAATCCTGAAGAGTAAGATAGACGTATACGACGAAGAAATAGCGGAGTGGCGAATTGTGGACCGCATGTATTATTTTTCTACTGCATCTGGTCAGAAGACAAAAGGTGAGAGACGCGTATTGCAATGCATGCGCTTAGGCATTTGAAAAATGAACCAAGGAATGAAAGAAGAAATTCAAAGAGAAAATCGGATCTGAAGATTACATGCGGATGCCAAAACATTCCTTGGGATCACACAATCTGGTTTCTGTCATCTAACAGGTGTCAAGAACAAAGGGGAGAAATTCAAAGCAATAGCTCTATCTATTTTTGGGCCAGGATGCTGCAAATGTGCAGAAAAGACCTTTAAGGCTGTATACGGGCTGCGATAATAGAGTTGGACGATAGAATCACTCTAAACAAAGAACCCAAGATATGCAAACGTACTTACTGGTATAAAAATACGAAAAGGTGGCTCTTTATTTATTATTACTTTCGGCTCCCGAATTTCACATTTGTATTCTTCAATCCTAAGCAAAACATTATGCAAACAGTATTAATTCAACGAACTGGCATCTTGGACAGCCAGTGTTTTGTATTTCCGTGCAGTCATATTTCGAACGTGAAAATGTTATCGTTTGGTCAACTACGTCTCTTATAAATGTACGCTCAAGTTTGACCCAAACGTAGAATGAAAAGTAGACAATAATTAAACTCAAAATTGTTAGACAATAATTGTGATAGCTTTATTCAAACATTTCCGTCATCAACTTACATTTCTTAACAAAGTTTATGCCTTAGTTAACCTAAAGTTTAGTTCCATAAGACATGTTCTGCATTGCCTCGTGTTTATCAAACCTAGTTCAATTTAACGCAAATAAACATGGAGAAATGTAATGTTAACCTATCTTGAATCGAAAGCGATTTTTTTCATCCTAATGCAGCAAAACATTAGGCTTAGTACTCAATACAAGATAATCTATGTACCCAAAACTTTAAACACACTCATCCGTGTGAATGACGAAAATAAATTAAACACACATTTCTATGTTTGACCTGAAGCACATATTGCAATTTCCATTAGGCCTCATTTTACACTCAAGCATCTTGCTGGACAATATATTGTAATTTGCTACACCCAATGTATAGTGTTAAAATTGGATTTTCTCCATAACTCAATAAATTATCGAATAAGCCGTTACTGTACAATGAAATGCCAAAAGGGGCCTAGATCGGCGCGTTCAAATGGCAGTGTTGTCCTTTACACATGAAATAGTTAACGAAATATAAAACAAAAATGCATAGCTTCCATCGATATGCTTTTCGTGAGCCATTTTTTTCAAATCTTTTCTCGTCCTAGGTTTTACGACCCGACTTACACAGATTCTCGTGATTCTATGTCGGCCTGCTTTCTGGCAATGCGTGCTGTCACGTCATCTCCAGGTCCAAGGTCCACTTGTATGTACCGGTCGAGCATCTGTCGGTGGCGGTCCAACTTCTCGTGAATGTCCCTTAGCTGGTCTTTCATCCGATATACTGACGCAGGTGTGTAAAATATATCCTTGGGGTTCAGGTACGAGTCTAGACGGTACTGTTCCAAATCAGTAAGGAAACAAGGGGGATAAGTAACCGGAAGTTGAGGACTGCACAATATTGTTGTTGACTGCTGGTAGATTTGGTTCATGAAGTGTGAGGTCAATAAAAACACGAAAGCTTCTGATGTTAATTTCACAACGTCGAGCATAACAGACAAGACATAGGCGCAGCACAGAGAAAGCTGCATGCGGCTGAGCAGGGTTAGACAAACAGTTTCATTGAAGGAGTGGATACATTAAGGGGTTTCGTTTACCTTTGTTTACCAGAAGTCACTAAAAACCTACATTTATAGACAACTGAGCATTATATCGAGAGGGAATAATGATCTTAGTATATCCCTAAAAACTGTCGACAACAGATGATATTTCAGCTATCTGACTGAAGAACTCAGATTTATACTTGATTTTCAACCTAGCCACACTTTGGATTGAACATTTTTCCATATCTTTGCATGCATGCATTTCGGCGTTAATCCGCATTGCCAGAAATCGGTGAAAGGCCCATGTTTTGACTAATTTCAATTCAGTGATACATGCGGTAAATATATAAGCAAAGAAATTGAACGCTGAACCCCCAAATCCCATTGAAATGCATGTTATTTCTTAGATTATCTCATTCATACGAAAATGATTTGTATATAAACAACAAGGTCAAAATATGTGATTTTTTTGCTCTTTTTTGATGTAGCACTTCTATATAAGACTGCTACTTAGAGGGATTCGCCATCAACGTGTTTTCTTGTTAAAGGTAACAAAACCCCTTAATTCAAATCCAGTCTCCAGCTTATTGATCTAACGCTCGTGCGGAACACGAGACTACAAGAGCTTCAACTTATTTATAAGTGAGACGTCGCTTAATAGAGTGCATAAAGATCTATTGTTTCACGAGCGAAGTTTCTCTAAACTCATTTCTAAAGAACTGTTCTTCAATATATTGTTAACAATTAAGTTCCTGCTCGAAATTGAAAAGAGCCAATAGATCGTATTTAAGGCATTCCAAGTCGACAACCAGGACTACACGGATGAAGAATGGCGGAGGGGGTGGGGGTCTAAGAATTCAAGTAAAAAATAAAAACGATGCCGTTTACTGTGGGTTAATTTTGATTTCAATGATGGGGATTCAATGAATTTGACAAGGCTTATAATCATCAGTATCTATAGCCTTGGTACTGACACGCACAGGATAGGTATAGGGAAGCGTGATGCATGCAAGTTTTCTTCTTCTTTTATTCAGGGTTAGAACACAATAATGTTCGCCTAGGGCCTCATGGATGAGGGCAAAATACGCGTCCGCTAAACATGTATGACTTGGTTAAGGCCTTCAATGCAAGAAGTCGAAGTTAGGTCAGTGAGGGGGTCATATCAAATTCGTATCTGGTTGAGCACCATAGTTATGTCTGTTGTGTACTACAAGACTAAACGTAATATCTACATCCGTAAAGGGACTCGTGAATGTCAGAGACTACTCTCTGTGGGTTGATAAAAGCTGGTACAATTTCTGTGATATCCCTTATAATGTTGCGTTTAATCAGCATTACATATAGCTATCCAAACGTACAATGTGACGTTGGAAATACCACTAAAGGTATATGAATACAGCTGAAGTCAAATAATTAGGTTTACAAACTTGGACATCCTTGCCAGTGAGGGTCAAGTCGTTTTGTTAGTTTCATTGTCGGTGGCTCGTATCTTTCATAAATCTGACTTGATTTGATATAATTTCCTTACTTTAAACATAATTCTGTAGTTGATCTGGGTGTTAGCATATTATTTAGAAAGGGGGGTTTGCTATCCAATATCACAGATGCAACTTGAAGAATTATATAGATCTAGTTTCTTTTATCAGATGTAGTTTAATATAGTACCGAACTCCAGTATCAGGTAATTTTAAACAACTTGCCATGGTTGTCGACGTGTGTTGTTAGTGATAAGCCGTCCAATATGTTAATTCCAGAACTCTCTGGGCGTTGGACTACCAAGGGCACAAGGGGGAGAAAATTGTAAAAGAATGTCTACACGAGGGCGGTATTTCAGGGCGCGAGTTTTGAAGCTTCAAGCAGTTATAAAGACTGTTATAAAGATAAGATTGATTCATGGAAAACAACGGCATTGATTGCTCTGTGCATTAGTTCACATTGTGTCTTGGACCTTAGATACGTTGACTTTGGAAATGTCTTCAGCAAGAATTCTAAACCTGGCGGTGATGAAAGTCGCATCTGCTAATTGATAAAGATTTGAAGACAATGAAAAAAAACACAGTATTCAACGACATCTTTCAAGACAGTATTTGAGAAAAAATGAGTTTTTTCTGTCTTCATGTAGATTCAAAAGAGGTCGACTTCATAATAAAGAGTCATAAGGAAAATTCTGCTGTGACACCTTGGTAGTCGCGATATCGTGCTATGAACAAAGCTAGCAATGGAAACTGACCTGCCAGGAGAGCAAGTTCTTTGGTCTCGAATACCCTTCGGCGTGCCGGATGGTCCTGGCCCCACTTGGCTTCGGCTGCAACGGTACCGAGTTTCAAAACACTGGGTAAGATTAGGACAGCGGGTCCAATGATCGGTGCAAAAATGAATGATATATCCCACACATGGTCATATTTCGCATGTGTTTCTGTCTAATATCTGTGCGCAAAAATATTGGGGAACAGACTGAGGTTACCCGCACAGCAACGCAGTACGGGTCGCTGTATTTTTGTTGTCATTTGTTTTGCCGTCGACGGGACAGTCATTTGTTTTCTCGGATTGAGGAGTAATCCAGAAATTAAGATTGAACGAGGCTTAGCTCCAGAAAAAAATATGGTCACTGCTCTGTGGATGAGACGAAGAAGTTGTAGAGGTATTCACACTCTGCCAATAGTGAAACAAGCTGATTCTCTTTGTCCCAGACCTTCAAGGTGAAGTCTGCACACGATGCAACGACGATGATGACGACGACTCTATAAGATATTGTATAGATATAGATGTGATACAGTGTCGTGCATTAATGGGTTTGTGACATGCTTGTTTGTGAGCAAACCGAATCTACTTACGACTGGTTTTGAAGCAATCAGCCCTGTACCATATACACCAGGTGACAATGCCTTCGGTCTCCGTAGATTAAACCGGTCGTACCTGTCGGAGACGATTGGAACCTCATAAGAAGACGACGACTCCTGAAATTATTAAAACATAAACACATCCCCACTAATACCACAGCCATGTACAGCCATGTGTCTCTCAAAATGTACCCGCTTCTCCAGCTTGTGTTAGTGCAAGCGAGGTTAGTGGCGTCGCGCTTCAGCTACAAGCTCAGAGCTACAAACTGCATTACCTGGGGGTTAAGCCTCATTTCCCGCATTACAGCGGCAGCGTATTTAGATTTCGGCCCTTTCTTCCGTTTTGTCTCAATCTCCACGCTAGGTGAGATGATGGCGGCCTGGATATGGAAGAGAAACAAGGCAGGAATGTCACCAGCGGGTCACTCAAGGTCAAAGGTTATGGTCATTGCAATAGCTTCTCACCCACATGTAGCTTTTAGATCAAGAATTGAATAAATATTCCAAGATTTTCAAAATTTGTTAAATGAGCATATATATAAGAAGTTGAAATTCCGCAATGAAGCAAGTATAAGAAAATTAAGTTTATTCTAGTTCAGTTAAACAACCGAAAAATATATTTTTTCAGTTAGCAGTAACACTCTCTGTTATCGTTTAGGTATAAAAGAGCAATATTTAAAATAGCTTCACTGTTCTTCACCATACGGATTGTGACAAATAGCCATGCAACTTGCTTTGATCATGCCAGCTGCATACAACCAATGGAAGGTCATGTGATCGGAGGAAAGTGAAAGCTTTCGGGTGTTTTTTTTTCAATTTTGCTGAACTGTTCAATCGATTATTGCTTTAAATTTCGAGGGTGAGAGAGCTATTGTTGCAAGCCAGGTTTTGGGTGTTTTTGGTCAGGAGGAAGGTATTAGAAAAGCCAAGGACTATCTGGGAGCGGCAGTTTTCCCTGTCATTTTTTTCGCATTTGTGACTAGATGTGGATGTGAAATCTTATTTTGATTTGACCTCAGAAAGTTAACGAGCCGTTGTTTTTGCTTCTGGTCTGAATAGAGTATATGGGGTGATAAAACAAATCAGGGAACCCCAATTCATCAGCGCGATGGTTCCTATTTCGTATTTCGAGGCAGGGAAAGCTCCTAATCCCAGAATGCAAAATCATCAGGGTGAAACCTGTGCGTGGTCTCGAATCGCCAGGCTGGTAGTTTGAGAGTTGCAGAACGTCTGTGGTAAATTGGTGCATGCCGTGAGTCCAGAATAAAACATGCTGACAACGTCGTCAATATCTGAAACGGATAATGACAAGAATCGCGCGCTGAACTTGGCCCATGAGTACAATGCAAACTTGCAACAACACTTTGAAGCGCTAACATTTTTGTCTCCCGATAGGAAATCACGTCAACGTTTATCCCATAATAACGAGATAGATGTAGTAATCGTTTGCACGTTCATAAATGACATTTTTCATAACCAATAGGATATGCTGGTTGACATGAGTTCTTATCCGAATATATAACACGAGAAGCGAGAATATTTTGAAAGACCATGACGCAGACAAGAAAGACGATATATAAGTCAGAGCTATTATTATCAATAATTAATATATATTTTATGCGGGAGTATAAATCCATTCACTGAACAGCCTTTCACGCCACAGGGTAACTTCAAGCGTTTTGCGCTAACAAATGAATAGCCTTTAAACTCAACCTGAGGGTACACAATGTATTTCGGCGCCTCTTCAGGGAACAGTCGCATCGCCCTGTCTATGGCTCGTTGGGCTGCAATCTTCCCAGAATATTCGGCCTCGTATGGTTTTCTTGGCGTGAACATCTCGAGCACACGTGCCACATGACCAGGTCTTGGTCTGCTCTTCCTTTCACGTTCAGACAGGTCTAGGCTATGAGCTCTTTTCCCCGCCATTCTCTGGCCGAAATATGAACTTTCACCAGTCGGTAAATAGATTGTTACCGGAGGCCTTGGATAGTAGCTCATCCTACGAGCCGCAGCCCGTCTAGCAGCTTTAGAAGGGGCGATTGCCTTTTTGCCCATCCTAGGTGGTACATATGTTCTGGCATAGGATCTAAGTGGGAGTGGTACAAATCTTAGAGGAGACAGATCTCGTGGCTTCATGGGATAAGGAGTCCACTTGGACTCCTCGTAAGGTGAAACAAACCAGTTCCGTCCAGCGGAAGGCGAAAAACTCCTACTTCTAAATCTAGGAGCGAGACCCCATCTAGCTAGTTCAGTGGGTGTCAATCCCCAATCATATCTCAACGGTGAAAGACTTCTTGCCCTTTCAAATCTGAATGGTGACAGACTTCTCGCCCTTTCATATCTGTATGGCAAAACACTGCTCTCCCTTTCAACCAAGTATGGCGAAACACTTCTCGACCTTTCAAACCTGAATGGGGAAAGATGTCTACTGGCTGGATAAAAGCCCCATGCTACTGCTTCATCGGGTCTGATACCCCATCTTGCAGCTTCAGATTGGGAAAGGGACCTGATGTCACCTCTCGTAGGAGAATCTGACCTTCTGGGGGAACCTGCCCTGAGGGACTGCAAATTCTTTCTAATCGTATCATCAATGGGGTAATCCCAAACCCCGGTTTCAGAAGGTATCGGGTCCCACCTACCCGTTCTAATGGGGGAAGCAGCATTCCATTTCGCAGCTACTGTAGGCTCTATACCAAACCGTGTTGCCTCAGCGGGTGTGATATCCCAGTGTGGGTCATATGATCCAAGTAAATCCCACTTGTTTAAACGTGCGGGGGTGATATCCCAAGCCGATAACATATCAGGGCCCATGGACCATCTACTCGCAGGTCTGGGTTCTACTGCCTCCCAACTATTTGCTCTAACCGGCGAAACTCCCAATTGTGCTGCAGTTGTCGGTGAAACTATCCATCTGGTTGGACCGAACGGGTACCCGCCCCAGCGTGAAGCAGCATAAGGATAACCTGACCATGGAGACCTCCCAATGGGGTAACCGAATCGCCTTGATCGATTGCCCAAACCCCAAGCAGCTCTTGGATACCAGGAGTACAAACCCCTTGCGTATGGGTAATCTTCAACGTCGATAGCCCTGCTAGGAGAGCGACCCAAACGGGTTGGAGACAATGCTAACTCGGCTTCTCTGGGAGGCGAATATGCCCGAGAAAAGGATCTTGCAGGAGATAAACTTCTTGCTCTTGAATCCCTGCCTACATCGAGAGGAATAAACGGATCTGTCCGATTTACACCTAAGTCGCGTCTTGACGTCCTAGCCCTAGCTCTACCCCCTACCGGGCGCCAATACATATAGGGAAGAGTTGGAGATACACTTCTGTAGCGATACAAGGGCGTATTCTCTATCTGAGACTCAGGAGAGAGAGGTATGATGGGTACCTGGTATGAGGGTACATGGTATGTGGGCACACTACAGGGAGCTGTGCTATACGTCTGATAGGTCGAAGTTGCTTTCTCGGGGGCTCGTTCTCTGTTCGCCCTTCGGCTTGCTCTTGCTCTTGCTGGGGTTGTTGGAGAAGCATAGGCCTGTGGAGAGGCACGTTTGATGTGATTAAATGAAGCAAATTAGAAAAGGGAAATGGCATATTGGATTGGATTTGGTGGTGGATAAGACGATTGTTCTACTACCTCTAAGCATTCTCCTCACATACACGTGACACATAAAGACATATCTACTGTAGACCCATACTTGATACAACGTTGCTATCTAAGATGCTGCTCATGGACCAGCTCACAATGGGCAGCCAGACTGACACGGGAACGCTGGCGCGGACAATGGACCACGACACGACCATCACCACAGACGAAGCAAACTGGGAGCATGTGTCCGTTCAAATAGACACTGCCGAGGGTAGTTTCACCCTTGCACTTCAAACCTATTACCAGGCAAGGATGTTAGTAGACCTAGTGTCTTCAGCTATATTTATCTTCAGTCCTAAAAAAGGGTGAAGAAAAGAAAATATGAGACCATTTTAGTTAGCAAGCAAGATAACTCTGTGGGCTGTTTTAGCGTGCAGGATTCAGCCCTCACCCAGGGAGACAAGCACTAGGGCACGGAGGTATTTGGATTCAGGTAATAATTTCTGAAATCTTATTTACCTTCATACGTATTCTCTCAAGAGTGGTTAGTTTTCCAGCCCCCTCGTCGATGTCCCTGTCGCAGGAATACGTCCTGGGTGGGTTGGACTTACTCACAGGAACCAGGGACATGGAATCATCGTCATTTTCCGCCGATCGGATTCTGTCGCTTGTAGAATATCTTGGGTGGGGGTCACTGGCACTAGACACACTGACTATTGCCCTGACTGGGTATGAGGTCCTACTTGAACGGGGTGAAACTGAAATGTCGTTATCCTGATCCCGTTTTTTTCTTTCGTACCGAGAATAAACGGGCTCTGGACTACGTCTTCTCGTGACGATAGCCGTGATGGGTGACGTATCATAATAACTCGATGATGACATCCACGGTAGGAGTGATCTATTTCTACTGGAGCCGTCGGGCTCGGGGCTGCGTCTACTTTTGTCAGTCCTTGTATGTGACGTGTCATAATATCTCGCGGATGAGGACAAAGGAACCAAGTATTTATTTCTAGTACCAACACCGTCGTCGAGGCGCCTCAGAATGGTGTCACGAAACTGTTTTCTTTGGGAAAGGAATTTACTGAAGAAATCATCCCCCGCTTCCAGTTCTACCACAACTGGTTTCGTCAAATCTATGACATTGCGCTTGGTCTCAAATTCAAAAGGTTTCATTGGTCGATATGGTTCAAAAGTATTACTTATAGGCGTTATTCTAACTTGTGATCTAAGTGAAGGAAGAGGTTGATATGCTACAGGTTCCTCCCACTCCAGACGCGGCGGAGTGTTGATCCTGGGTCTATATGATAATGGTGAATCTATGTTAAATATTATATTGGATGTGTCGAAGTCAGAAGAAGCACCAGGGAGGTTAGCTAACGCTCTGCGCCTGGCACCGGATACTATTGTATTGAATAGGATGGATGTGGATACAGGTCTCCTTGTTCCAAGATCCGGTAGGCGATAAGCAGGAGTGTGTGGTGCGATTTCCATACTGGAGAGTGTGGGTAATGATGCACCGCGATCTGAAAAGATTTTTGTTGTGGGATATGGGGGCGAAGGCTCGAATGGCATAAATTGTGTATATCTATTCCGTCTTGCAATACTCGCGGGATGCGAATCCAGTGATTCTGTGTCATCTGCACCGAAGTCATATTCACTACTGGTGTCAGAATCAACAGATTTCAATCCTGAAAAGTTTCGAAAAGAGGGCCTACGATTCCGATCCCTGCGCCTACGCATACGTCGAATGTGTGTTACTGACGGTAAATCGCGGAGTTTGCGTCGTCTGGTGGGTTCGCTTGGATAGAATTGGATGTCGTCGTCCAGAACCAATTCGGGCTCAGTTAGCTCGTATGTCCATCTATCTGGCGACTGTCGGCCACTATCTGTAGGAGATATTGGCTCTGGGGATATCGATCGCTCGGAAAAGGGAGAATCATAACGATCTAGGTACGAGGCACCCGGAGTTTGTAAATCATATTCGGTAAGGGAGGGAGCGTCTAGCCAACGGAACTCCGATGTACCCTCACCATCTCTTCTAAACATGGTGCGAGTTTTACTAAGGCCGTCAGCAAGCCATGAGCGGAGTGATCCTCCGCCACCAATTTTCCCTACAGGTTCGTCTAGATCTATCTTTGTGAGTCTATACTTGGGGGGCAGAGTGGGTTTTCGATATTCCGGTAGGCTCCCAGACAACAGCAAGTCAGCACGGGAATAGGAATCATGGGCGTCAGGAAAGTGTTTCTGAATAAGTCGCCGATTTGCAGCCCGAGCATTACTGAACCTGCCTGCAGATCCTTTTGAAACTTCTTCAGGAAGCTGTACAAAACGGGATGCGAGTAATATTACTTATTCTGTTGACAACATTACGATTACAAATGATGGGGCAACGTTGTATGAAGGCTGGGTCACTGTATACATAGGATAAAAGAAAGCATGAAGACCATTTTTCGGATGTTTGCCTGCTACTAAACTGCTGGAAGCCAGTTCCTGATCTGAGTGTAAGCGTCATACTATTTGGCAGTCCTATATCACTTTTATGATATAGATATATGGCCATTTGATTTTGGTATTTCGTGTCAGCCGTAAAGGTTTAGCCCAAATAAGAAATATTCGACACTCGTTTTGCTTCGCGTTTTGACGGGTACTGTGATCAAGACCATCATAAATGAGAACTAAAACAAGCTAAGATGTGTTGATAATAATGAAGCCAAAGAACAGACGCGAGCCAGATCAGGGCGACTGTCTTGGAAGCAGATTTTCTAAAAGCATGAGTCGTGGGATAGGTATAGCCCTGAGTGTATCAATACTATATCTCATTGATGAAAAGGCATCAACGTCAGGGCAACTTCTATTGTCTAAACGGTCTTAGGCATAGCCTAGAATGTAGCTGCAGCCAACGATTAGCAATTGACTTTCTCACTAAATGCTGATTTCACTTGCCAAATACATAACAATACTGAATTTCTAAATAAAGTCGTGTTGCTTCTCTATATGGGTTTTTCGCGTAAGATATAAAACAGCAGTTATAACAATAAGTCCCCTGGAAGTGAAGGTTAGTATATAGCATATTGGCTGTCTGCAATGAAAGCAAAACATGATTAACTTGAAACGAAAGTCTGACCTCAAAATCTTTGATGAATTCCACGAAATAAAATAAGGTATATCTGCTATTTTAGCGGATGGCATCGCCTCTATCAGACGAGTACACACATCGATGGAATGTAATAATCCTGATTCAGAATTATTCTTGACTAAATTTTCCATGGGCTGTTTAATTGCCAGATTTCTGTATAAACTATCTGTTGGATCACACAGTTCAAAGCAAACGAAACCTTACCAATGCAGCATTTATTTGGCTCATCAGTCTCTTGTCCTTCCCGCGAGACTTCTCCGCCAAGTCTATGTTATCGTATACGGTGTCGGTACTAAATTGATTAGCTTGACTGGACATGGCGTCTGCCACGAAGTAGTCAGCTCCAGCTGAGGAATAAAAAAAATGAAAATCTGAATAATATGTCAAAATATACTTCTGGCACCAGGTAAGTAACAGAAAGTCACGTAATTGCAATACAAGTGGGGGGTGGTTTTATGTTGCTCTCAAGATTATTTCACTCACATGGTGAGTCCATTTGGTTGGCGAAGGAAGCAGGATCACCCGGAGAGAACGACCGCCCGTCGGCAATAAACTGACAAACTTTCACACATGGACCAGCTGGGCTCGAACGCGTACCGATTCAGCTGTGTGAGGCTAGCGGTCACCAACGAATATTCAGTGGTCGTTACGCTGTCAACATATTTCATTGATGCTACCAAGACACCATGCTTTTGCTATCGCCAAATCCCAGTCCAAATCTCTTCCTGGAGTATAATGTGTCCATGTATAATACAGGTGGATTGCAGCGTTGTAACCATACCCCAAATTCAGTGACAACGCTTGGGATATAAAGTTTCCAGGACATGTAAACATCTAAGCCCAAGTGTGCCAAATTCAGTAAATTTGCGAACAAAGCCCAGCTACTTGGATGATAAAGTTGATTAAAAGATTTAACTGATGTTGGATTGAACAATAACTGAAATTAAAACAAAATTTTAATTTTGTAACCTTCACTTAAGGTATCTCGAATTGCCAGTCTACTCGAATTCTCTTTTCGTTATAATTCGCCAAAACTTCGATCGCAGGATATACAAAAGAACCGCGAAGTATATCCGATATCAAAGGTGAACGAGTTAATAAATGTTAGAATATAGTCTTTTATCTTACGGAAGTTATTACGTACAGTTTGGATATCAGTTTTAAACAAACGAACCGTGATAACCTTGAAGGAATTGGCAACAGTGCCTACTAAGTGATAACATGCAATGGGAAGCTTGCACAGCAGGACAAGAAAATACAGAAAATGTGACAGTTCGTTCAGTTGATTGGTTAAAGCAAAACAAGAGGAAGTGGCAACCACATGATATGATTGAATAGTTCGTATTTTAAGTCCTCCATCGTGGTTAGATCATAGAACGACATAAACAGAATTTATATTCCTAATGCGTTGTACTCAAAGACACCCAAAGGACGTTGCTTTTTGTTGCGTGGGTTCACTTGCATACCATGAATGGGTTGTGAGCCTGCTAGATATGTATGTTTCAAATGTAAGCAACCGCTGAAATGTTCACTGAACTGGTCCGACGTCGCCAGTGTCGCCACTCCCCAATAGCCAATTCAATGTTGTGTATTTTCAGCCTCCGTTATGTGCACAATGAAACGCAACATTAAAAGGGGTGGTGAGAAACGATGCCGATGTACTGACAAGAAGTCATATGACCACACAGACAAATATACTGATTGCATATTTCTAAAAACATAACAAGAACCAAAAGTGATTCCTGTGAAAATTTTTATCACAGCTACGCTTTTTATTCATGTGGACATATTGAATGACACGAGTACACGGCCCCTCGAACCGGCCTGATCACTCGCTCGTGTGAGATATTCTCATCCAGTTTCTTAGTAATCAAAGCCATTCTCTTGTATATGATCACCTATTCCTAATCCGATCAAATGCACAATGATAGTTTCTGTAATAATCCTGTATTTTTCACAGCCGCACCCTTCCGAAATACCGCATCTTGAATTTAAAATGCTCGAATATGAACCCCAAAAAAGGCAAAACATTGAGAGGATTTGAAAGAAAATACTCACGATAGAATGAGGTGGAGGGCCTGTAGGTGCCTGGTACCGGATAGTCCTCGTCCGAGTAGTATCGAGATCGTGTAGATAACCCATAGCTCCTCTGTGGTAAAATCGAATGCCCCTTGGTTCTCTGTAAATCAGAAAATCAGAGTAATGTACTGAAATACATGATGCTCCATGTCTACACTCATTCATGGATTTCCCTGCAGTTGCCCATGTCCTTCCCTAACTGGAGTACTTGTTCGTGATAAGGATTCGACGATCTGAACACCAGGATGCCTTAACGGTGTGATTGTGAATTTTTGTCTGCGTCTGTCTTGTGTTTATATGGATGGATGGATGGATGTTTCATGGCATGGAGTGAAAAAATTCTCTTTCGATTATGAAAGCAAAAATATTGATGAGGCACGGCGGGCTACTAAATGTTCGATGGGACGTTTCAAAAGTATCACAACAGACCGCCACAAAATTTGATGAAATTTCATAAGTAGATGTAGACTTGAGTACTGAGTATGCCTACAATATTCCTGAATATGTTTCAAATTGTGAACACTCATGGTTATGAGCGTATAGCACCAAGGATCAAAGCCAAGTGTAGGAAAAACACATAAAGAAGGAAGACGGTTTAATATCTTCTAAAAGCCGAAAGGCTGAATAAAGAGGAAGACTCGAAAAACGTTATATTACATTCACCGGCAACAGGACATAATGTTCAAGACACTGGATATTCTGATACCGTAATAAAATAAATGGAGGGTATATGTGATATAATTTGTTAACAACATTCGTCTTATTATTTGTCTTTAAATAACTTCAACTTTATCTCATACATATTGCTTTGCTTGTTTTATCCTTCTTTCAGGTGCACTAACAAACTACCACCAAATCTATTTTTCCTCACCAATATCATTTAAGAGTTTCAAATCTAACTTGGATGTTCCATTACCGCCAAAACAGTTACATATTTCAAAAGGAATGTAAAGAGAAGTTATTTGTTACCACGGTATAACGAAGCATGAGTGGTCTTTCAGCTACATTTATGGAGACTGGATATTAGGTTACGACTGTCAGTTGGTAGGTACTGAGATGGCTACTGTATACTGAGAAGGCACAACAACTCTAGCTATATTTGGACCTCAGCTTGAGAGTATAGGCTTAACGTGCACGCAGTCTGCGCAGGTATATACCGGTACTCGTTGTTTCTATGGTAACACGATGTTTCAGAAAAGTGTCAGAGTGCAAAAGCTTTCTATCAGGAAATTATTTTTGGAAGCATGCTCAAGTTCAAGGTAAACTTGCGTGAATCTAATAATAACTCTCAGACTTAACACAGTGTATAGTTATTTGTACGTCAGTATTTTATCAACGACGGAATGGTCAGATTGCTCGCAATAAATATTCTATTCTAGACAACAGAGAAGACGCTAGTAGCAGAGTTGCATAGTCCTATCCAAATCGGCAAATAATCGTTCAATAAACTATCTCTGGGCCTAAATTTGCTGATTATAGAAGACAATTTAAGTTCTATTTGACTTAATGCAAGACTGTTTTAACAAGCGTCAATAGAAGACGGCATTAGTTAAAGGCAGTATTGTTGGCGGTTTTACATATGAAATGTACATCAAATTCACCAAGCCCAGCAACACACGTACACCATAACAGAACTGCCACATGCAATACATATTACACAGTGACTCCGTGATTGACTTTGAAAAGGACAATTCGACCGTACACAGCTGACGCCGGTTTAGGTGGTACAAAACATGAAATACCATCCTTTCCAAAACAAGCTGACTAGATAAACCAAAAATATTTTGTCTCCCTTAGAATAGATATATGCGATATAAAGATAACGATTATGGTGATGTATTCTCGAACAACAAACGTCGAATCCAACATTCAAAATCCAGCTGTCGTCCATAAAAGAATTTCCGCGTCAGTCGAAATATCTATAGTTCGTATGACAACAATAATTTCAAATGTGTATGAAATAACATAATAAAAAGAAACACAAGATGGTGGTTTCTTACAATAGAGAAGGGGATAACAAGTTGCAATGATGTCAGCAGGACGTGATGATGTTCTTCACATAAAATCCTAATCACTGACCATCATTCTTTATCCAAATGAATTTCCAAGTCGTTTTCCAGATATCTCAGTCATCCTTTGATTGTGACTGTACATTTGAACAGCATTGACATGTCAAACACATGATATTCAAAAGTAAGTAAACACCATTCAAATTATGGAGATTATACAGACGGTATGACCAAGGTAATATATATATATTTTAGGATTTCAGAGATGTGTAATCGATCTGCGTAACACAGTTGGGGTTTTTAGCACTAAGCGTCAGATCCGACACTTGGAGGGAAGCCACCATTCAAACAAAATGTAAGAGTCAATATAATCGAGAGATATTCTCAATATACAAACAGCCTAGCGAACGACAAACGGTCAACTGTTTTCAGTTATATTAGCAAATATACTACATTAATAAAACTGAAATCAATAGACTCGTACATACAACAGAAGTTCATGTTGTTGGTTGAGCCTCTATAGCATGTCGGTAGACAATGTACCTTCGACCACCATACTTACGGAAAATCAATTATCGTTAGATTATTGACCCATAAAGTCATTCCGGAAGGCGATCAAACCTGACGCCTACATTCTAATTACGAGCATATTATATTAACATATTGTCCACTAAATCAGCAAGTTTAAGCCACAGAAAGCAAGCGAAACATATTGCGCTCGTAATGGTGAGACAGATAATGCAGTTCCTATATCTTTCACCGGTATAGGAAGATTGAAATAAGTGATATAAAGCCGTCAGATTGATGAATTTATGTACACGAGGTACATTTCATTTTGCCCTTGATAAACCATATTTACAAGGGCAAACAAAATACACCCACATGTAGATTCAAGCAACATGGACGATCCATGGTACCAATCGCAACCCTACTATAGTCGAGATTGTCGTGGCAACTATGGATGTCAAATAATCTGAATACATTCTGTCGATTCTGAATGCGAAAATTCTTTTACGGGGGACGGCTGGCGAGAGAATGGCAAATCTGAAATATGTCCGATAAAAAGCAAAAAAAAACATGTCAGTAGATTACAACACTGTGGTTAGTACAACATTGAAATATTACCCCAACATAGCCGGGCGACAAGCGGTTCCTTCTTCTTGCCATGTCTTTTCCCGTTGAACTTTCACCTAGAAGGGAAGATTATAAATTTCGTCTTTTAGTGCCTTCGTCGACCTAGTTTACCTAGTTCAACCCGAATATACGAAGCTATTCTATGAGTCACTGGTATCTCGTGCCAGCACCATCTCAAGCCCAAGTTGTTGTTTACCCTGAAAAGTTTTGGAACTATTTTCGGACGCGAACCTCCCGAACTGTCAGAATGCACAGCATTCGTTCAACCACAAATGAAGATAGCCTATCCAAATATGCATTCTTCGCACAAACTGCAGATGTCTGCAACTTTCAAAAAAGTGCTTCGTGAACCAACTTACCTTTGCAAATCTGCCTACAGTTTTATGGTGGTAGTTTTCGTAAGGCGAACACTCATCTTCTTCCTCGTAGTTATAGGGGATGTAATGCAGATAATAAACCATTGTGGATACCCGGTTAGCGCGTGAAAGTAATAAGTCCCAAAACCCCAGCTCAGTGTATATATCTATATATACACCTTGAAGCAAACTACAGGACAACTAGTCTACACAGACCGAAGATTATAGAGAGGGCACCGAACAAAAGGCGATATGATTTATATAAAGTAGGTGTCTGGCACTTGATGAGGATGTGCCTACGTACATGTATGCATTATTTACTTTACCTTTGGGCGATTATTGGTGAAAGCTTTACCCTTTAGATCGCCGAGTAAATGCGATACTACACCGAACGAAGAATCATGACGCAGATATCACTAGAGAAACGTAATGGAAGTCCAGGCATCGGCATCAAAATAATAAATAGAATGTGTATTGAGATCCACCACTAGCATCTGGCGACCGTAAATGTTATCCGGGAAGAGTATAAATATCAAAAAGCGCCCGCGGTAGTTTGATCCATCTGGAAGTTGACCCAGGTGCGCCGAAATCCAGACTACGGGGGTTGCGGGCGATTTGCCCTGACCACCTGAGCAATGGTTTTAACCCATGTCAACACAGGTATGCCAATAAATACTGCAAGCTATGCACGTTTGAATAATTGTTCAGTTCAGGAAAATACCATATAATAATTGCAAAGCAAAACTTGGTTGGAATGAACAAAGCCAAGCTACGAGAATAAGAGTATAAACTTACGGGTAGAAGTCGCCTAACGAAATATCGAAAATTGCCACAAGTTAGTCCAACATGGAGGGAATGATGAGGAGAGGTACTCAGGCCGCGTAAACTCAAAACTTACTCCCGGGACGGGTATACTTTTACAGGGCTGCACCCATTTCTCTTTCCAAGGGAGTGCAGTGTAGCAGGCGCAGCAGTTCTCTAGATAGTCAGGTAACGCGATATGCTTGGCTATTTCTAGCATGAATACATACTTCAAAGCACTAGAACTACACCAGCGGGCTCCACAGCAACCTGCATTCCCTACTCATCGCGTGCACATAGGCTATCCGGCACAGATTCTTCAGATGTCGTCTGCTTGTGCCTATAAATGGCGATTCGTGCGCGCTGAACATCTCCCAGCCGTTATTTTGGAAGCGGGGGAGATGTGCTTACTTACCTAGATGTTACGGAACCACTCTTATAACACATAGAATGAAAACCGTACAAAATAGTACACTTAACTGTTTAGAACACTTCAAGTAATGCAAGTTCGCTTGAAGCCTTGAACTACGGAGATATCCCAGCTGTATACATCTTCAATAGCAATGACATGAAGGATTGGATTTCAATACCTGCAGATCAATTATTTTTCCCTTTGATCACGAGGGGCAAGCCCCGGACCAAAATCCGACAGAATGATGTTACTGTCAAGGTGCAGTCGTATAATTTAAGAAACCAGTTAACAAATTGTGGAATTCTATCATAACCGTATATAACTAACTAATCATACAGTGGAAATGAATATTTCTGAACGCTGCCAATGCAATGTTTAATATATAAGAAAATGAGTCGGTATCAATCATTAACGACAGATATGGATCATTGAAAGGTCATACAATCTAGAATAATGAGACAAGCATTCATTAAAGATCTGCTGATAATATATATGACAGAAAAACACATTTATATTTTCTTGGGAAACAGAACGAAAATTCACCACAGCTGAAAGATACATCGGTTTAGCGGGTTTGGGATTGTTTTCCACGACTGACAACGTTATCTACATGAAATACGGTAGCACCGTAGCATTCGCTGCGTAGAATGCCTTGTAGATTTATACATTAAATATGCGCATACCATGAGGCATCACAACTTCACTTAACATGCATGATATGTCATTTTCCTTTTTCGATAGCAGAATTTTGAAATAAGTATTTTCTGATTCGGTTGGAAAAAGGACATAAAAAACTGTGTCTTAGACAATCGGATGTAAAAGTAGCCCCAGTAACAGGATTTGTTTTCAAAAACCGGACAAAAATATCGATAAACAAGAAAACGTCACTATATTATTGAATGATATTTTGATACTTGTAATACTTTGATATTCTTTAGGGGGAATACGTTCCAATTAATCAAATATCTTACTTCTACTTCAAAAACGCCACCTGACGGTAATAACTTGATAAGAAGGTTCGACCACCCTCAGTTATTAATTAGTGATTTGAAAATATCCCATTTAAACAAAAATAAAAGGAGTCTCTACTTCTATCTTCTAATGACCACTAATTTCACCATCGTCCTGATCTGCTGCCATCAACTTTCCTGTACTCCTTTGTGAGACAATCCGATACACCCCATTATAAATCCAGAGGACAACCGTTCAATCTATACAGATCCATCCATCAGTCTAATCTTTCATTCTATACCCTTAAAATTACAGTATCTCAATAGCATGAGACTCTGTATAATGGCGTTGAAACATAGAGCAAGCGGATTAACATTACGGAATGACTCTCATTTTATCCTACACTAGCAATAAGACCAACAAACGATCAAATTCTTCCTTTAAAATGTATATATTTCCGAAACATCCTGATATTGAAAATTATTGACCCTTTCTCTCCTAGGAGTAACTATAGTATATGCTTGTTTTAATATTCAGTTTATCTCAGTTTGGAAGCTATAACAGTGGCATCCTGGGAGGCAATTTCGATTAATGAAGTAGAATATCCCGTAGAATATCGGAAAATCGTTCGAACGAACTTTTCATAGCGCACATCTAGAGGGTATTTTCCTGATATACTATTTTTGTTTATACCTAGATTGAGCCGTGATGTAATATTGTTGCTATAAAACTCCACTGTTTAGTAGTATACGCCACAATTCGTTGTCTCAACAGTGTGAACTTGTAGAACACATAATGACCCAAATACCAGTCCCATATATTTTTCGATTACTCGGGCCACGTGCATCGACCCAACACTCAGTAGACAATCTTCGTCCATGCATAACTTCCAGAATGACAATGAAAAAATATACACACACAAGCTAAAATCTTGCAAGAGATTAGAGCTCAGCAGTTTATGATGCCTACCAGACATCATGCAGTTCCTGTTGACAAACTCGTATCACTAACCTGTATTCTACAATCCAAATCAATTAAAGCGATATGCAAGAGGTGGGAAAAATTGCAACCATATGACTTACAGCAAATCCCCCTTGCCACCTTATATTCAGACCCGAGGATACTGTGGATTCTCGGACGTAGCTCTAGTATCTCAGCTGCGCTTTTATTGCGGAGGTTGATGTGGAGACTATGGAGTATCCATACGGCCCCTAGCTCCGCCTCAAGTGGAATTAGGTACGCTAGCTCGGGTGCTGTGATGACAGATTAGCTCAAGCAACTGCTCTTATGTTCATGGGTGAGATTCGTGGACTTATGTCGGAGTAAACGCCTCAACATGGGGTAAACCTGGTAAATGCAAGAATACCCAGAAAAAGTAACCTGTAATGTTCGACGTTGTACGGCTTAAATGTCCCACCAAGCTGGTTTTTCAGAGAGTACTGTCAAGCTTCAATAGTTATTGCTCAAATGAACATCAAGAAGATCTCATATTACATGATGTTTATAAGACCCCGGGTTAAGCTGATGTAGACCCAAGCTAACTATTGACGTCAGTGATTCTGCGCGCTACAAATAGTATTTTTACCTCCGTCGATCAGACGGAGGTCTAGGAGCGCAACGTGAAATCTCCCGCCAAATAATTGTCATATGGGGAACCCACGACTCATAGTATTTCCAATAGGGATCGTCATGGTTCCCGACGAAATCTTGAATCTTTCTTTGGACACAAATGAATGCTTACGTCACAAAAGGTGTGTATCCTTTGCAGCGCTTTCACCGGGTCTCTTTATTCGAGGGTACTAAATTCGCGCGTGTACTTAGCTTCGCGCTGGTACAGATGGCCGGTATCAAACCTGCGCTTTCATAAAAAGTAAATTTTCACGGAAGAAAAACTCGCATTCCAGATAGTATAATTGGAAACTTCCTCGAGAATCTCTGAATCTGCAAAAAGATAAAGGACGAGTGTCATTCACCAGGATGCGAGTCGGAAGTGAGAAGTCAAATTCAAAGTCAGAGGTCAAAAACGTAAAACTCCGAAGAACTCTCTCGGCTTTTCCTTTTCTTTTTTTTTAGTTGCGGGGGGGGGGGGGGGGGGGGGTGAGGGTTGGGGAGATAGCGACTGAAAAAATATATCTTCCCATGCTTCAATCGTTATCTGTGAATTCGATCAACAACCTAGCCGGATAATCTGTCAAAAATTATCCGTCGTCTGGGTAAGGTTGAAGGGTCATCGGAAGCTCGAACTGTGATACAGGCAAAAACTGTTGTTGTTGTAGTCTGGAAAAATAACTCTGCCTCACGAGGCGCTCTCTCGGCTTTTTCTTTTCCTTTTGTTTGAAGATGGGGGGGGGGAGATAGCGACTGGAAATATATATCTTCCCATGATACTTCAATCGTGCGCTCATGAATTCCACGGAAAAGCGGACATTGCTAAACAGCCCTTTTTCGCATAAAATTCACTCCACATTCTGTCGTAGAGTATATTAGCATGCTGTTTGTTCTATTCGCTTCCTATGATCCCCGGGAACAAGCCAATAATGGAGAAGATGTGTTTTAATAGCGAAATATTTTTCCCGCAATTTTTTAACATGAAGAACTCGGGAAATTCTAAATTGTCAAAGAAGAAAAATTGCACTTTACTGAAAACTATACTATTTTGAAACATCTGCAGAAAAGATATGCATGTATAATATGTTGATCTTGACTGTTTATTGGTATTCCTTTTATTAAATTTGTATACGGCCTCGATGAGGTGTTTTATACAATAAAATGAATCTGAATCTGAATCTGTGGCGGGAGCTGTATACCTTAGTAAAAATAAGAGGTCAGAGTTTTAATTTTCTAAGTAGAAGAGATAAATTCACTCTAGGAATATTTTTTTGAAGAAAATGTGTAATTAATAAAGCACTTTTACCGATAAGATTTAAAAAGCGCACTCGTGATTCCATCACGATTTTTTGTCGATTCCGTCACGGACTAGATTTAACCCCTGGGATGATCCAGTCGCGTTTTTCTCACGATGAAAAAAATCGTATCATCCTTGGGTACTGTATGTTAGTAAGAGATGTCATATAAGAATAGTCAGATTGAAACAGAGCAGCAAAAAAATAGACAAGCAACACTAGTCAAGAGTCATGTCCGTTTCAGGTGATTCCGTCACGAACATTTCGAAGCATGATTTACTGAAAATGCTGGATCATCTGTAGATTTTTCATGGATCCGTAAACAGATGTCATATAGAATAGCAAACTAAACTTGAAACTACATGGGTATGACCACGGAACTTCCGAGTACATGACTTTGAATAAAGAAAAAGTCTTCCCAACGGTGATTCCGTCACGGTGGAATTCATGATCTGTGAATCCGATCAACAACCTAGCCGGACAATCTGTCAAAAATTGTCCATCGTCTGGGTAAGGTTGAAGCGTAATCGGAAGCTCGGACTGTGATACAGGCAAAAACTGTTGTTGTTGTAGTCTAGAAAAATAACTGGCATGCACTCTATGGAGAAGGGCCTCGTGAGGCACAAAGTGCAATTTTTTGTTGTTGTTTATCTGCAAATCCGCTCAACTCGATGGGTATCTTTCACTTGTTCTCACAGTTGCCTGGCCTGTGTGATATTGGGTGGTCGAAGTCTACGTATAGTTTTTTTCAATAAATTATGGAAATTAATATAAACATATATTTTTTTAAATAGATTTTTTTATAAGTGTATTTCTCTTTCATCTTTGGCTCAATTAAAGTCATTCTCTAAAATGTGAAGCCGAGTTAATACAGTTTTTAATTATCTACCAAACCCTGTCCTCTATGACATAGAATAAAAGAGAAGTTGAGAATAGAACCGCTCAACACAGTCATTTCTAAACATCAAGTTGTACATAAGTATTTTTACTTACTCTGTACAAGCTGAGGGCATTTTTGTGGCTTTTGAAAATTTTGAGATTTTTGCGAGTCGGTCCATATTTAACTAAGCGACGTCCAAGCGAGCTAATGTACGCGCGTTATATTCATATCAAGTATGGTGTGGCTTGTGTTCAATGAGGCTTGGAATGTTTATACAATTAATTTTATTCTCACTGTTACACAATAAATATTTGCTGCGTGGAATCCAGTCATTTGTTCCATAGGGGCAATATTCTCATCAGCCATCACCATTCAATGTGAATGTGATACATGTACAAATCCATGGTCATTGATACAGTAAGGTGAAGGCGAAGGTGACCTGTAACACCAGTATACAAAATTATACCGAGCGCATTGAATCCTCACCATATGATGTTGAGACAGATCAGAACGAAGTGTCAGTAAAATCAAGTGTGTTTTGAAGAGCATTCTCTCATCAATGATGATGCTATACTGTACACATACAAAATATGAAGTGTTGCTGTGTTGGGCCTAAAGCACAAAATCACAAGCAAGTTGGTACAACTAGGCACACAGGGTCTCATTTCTGTCGCTAACGTGTTGATTTGGGTGAGGGGATCCTCTCATGGGGAGGTGTGGGTGGGATGGGGCCTAATGTCTCAAGCACTTTTCCAGGTTTTCCATCAATATACTCTATTCCATACCCCAATATTTCAAGCACGTCAAATCAAACAAAAATTATTTGCTGGGAATGTGACTTTCACATCCCTGTCTGGACATGCTAGTGAGGAACCCTCAATCCCAGATTAATTACCATTGATGAAGCTAACGTCCAACAAATGCAAAATTGAGCTTGGCATCCGGCCGTATGTTATTCAGTGATGTATTACGCTACGAACCCTGTTGCCTCGACGGAGGTCTTTGCGCTCATCCAGCGCTTGTTTTCATCAGACTGCATGATCAGCGTATGTTGTTTATCACCGAACTTGTAAAACTTGCAGTCAATCCGCTTGATGGAATAGCCCTCTTGAACCAACTTCTGCAATTTGTTTGCGGCGTTGATTGAAATCATCACATATTACTTTCCAGAAAGAGATAGTTAACAATGTCGAAATTGTCGGTACTCTTTCCATTTTACAAAAAAATAGAAGCCGAGAGACCTTTCAAATCTGCAGAAGGTGAGTTTTTATATCTGCCACTGAGTCGCATAGGGATCATCAAAAATAAGATGTTCATATTGTATGTCCATATTGTATCTTTGCTGTAGCTATATGGTGCTACCGAATTTAACATAGATATTAATAAAGAGTAATTGAGGCAATTCGGTAAACAAAAACACAAATGATATCCCTTATATGTCGTAATACTGACAATGATATATCAGTGCTTATTTTTTTAATATCGATATCATTAATGAACTAAGTACCAGTTCGTCAAATCTGATATCCGTTAATGAATTTTCTTAAAATTTTCACGAAGTTTGAAAGACACATCATGATGTCTTGCCGGCATCATTGAAAACTGTTGACCGCTTCTCTCTTGCAGGAAACTTTGTTTATGTATAATATGATTGTCTTCTTGAATTTGGTGCTAATGCTGTTATATGGAATATGAGATAGGTCTTTGGATTATGGACGCGGATATTCTTTAATGAACGACGGCTAAATTATGAACGACGGACCAGACGCTTGTAACATGATTAGTCAATTCAAAATGAAAAAAAGAATCCTATTTTTTCAATGGGTATGGAGAAAATTGCAAGATCATCGAGTGAATCACGGAATATCTGTAAAGGTTAAGTAGATATGGGAGCCGGAAGCTGCCAACATTCAAAAGCGATACTGGAAGGCAATATATGAATGTTAAAAAATATTATCAATTATCTGTTGTATATGGCGAAGGAACAACAGAGAATATTCGCATGTCTTTATATAAACCAACATTGGGGCTAGGTCAAAAATATACGCCAAAGTTCCACATGTTCCAAATCACCCCGAATATTAAAATGAGGAAAACGGTTGACTTACGAATGTTTCGTACTTTCTGGATTTCTATATTTACGTACACCTACACCCGCTGTGAAACAATTCAAATGCTCGTACATATCAATATAAACACGTCACACGTGCCAACTACTTGAGTCATTACACATTTCCAGTCAGAGAGATGTCATTATCCGAGCAAACTGTAATCTCCTGAGAAATTCGCCACCATTGACAACTTGTGTTTTGTTTCAATATCTCGAAATCAATTATTGTTAGCTCTTTTACTGAAGCTATAGCTAGCAACTGGGCAATGTGCTGGCCAATGCCCTCTGTGTATAATATGTATTAACCTGGAATGAGCTTCGTTGAAATGGACACACTTTTCACAGGATTTAGCAAATGCTACTAGGCGAGATATGATAAATCCATATGTACGTGCTTCTGGAGTTTACTACCCAGAAATGGAAAGCCGAAGTTAAAATCATTTTATCTTTTCAGCGATAAAGATCGTTAAATGATGTTCCACTTTATGTTTTCTTGTGGTTCAATGAAGGTGGATATATATACACACGTATAAAGAGCTTATCCGAAGCAGTTGTTATCTGACCATATTGTTAATAATACCTTGTTTCAGATGGTCTCGAACCAAGAATCGGAATAGGTATATCATAATGGTTCAAATTAACTCAAGCTATAGCTCCTGGCAAGGGAGACTCAAAAGAGATTCAATTGTCAAAAGGTAATAACCATTTCAAATAACGTTCCTTCTCGACACCAAACGCTATATAGACGATCTCTTCGCTTTTGATAAGGATGTGTTCGCTTTAGATGGATATTTTTCCCTTCAGAGTCGCTCTCTGTTGCTCTATTGTCTCGCTCCGAGCCGGCCGGTAAATTGTGACGTAATGCTCAGGTATTCCCCAACTCTTTGTCAGACAGGCGAGGCCAGTCTAATGGGAAATTTTGGCTCATATTCTCATACGGTTACCATTAGTATTTTCATGAACGACCCAGATATTTACGAACAATAATCAGTTATATTAATATATAAACCGACTCGAAAACTGAAAAAAAAATAATCACTGCCAAAAGTTCAGCGAACAATAATTGAGGAAGTAACTGCAAATAAAAACCCACAAAAAACACACAACATATTGGCACATGCATTATCACTTGGGAAAGCAAGCGTCACCACTTGTTGAAGGTCATAAGACAAGTTCAACCGTATAACTTTTCAATTCATAGTTACAACTTTCCGCTGCCCTAAGACGAAATTATATATGTGTAACAATTATTTTTTTGCTCTGCTGGATCGTCAGAATATTAAAACACTGAACAAGTGGTCTGACTGTGTGTGTGGAGTTGTTTGTGTGCAATTCTATTCAAGAATTATAAGAAAATAAGGGATTATGTGCGCTGTCTTTCATTTCACGTCACTTTTGCACTTTAAAGTCCAAACTAAAGATGGGAGAAAAAAGGAAAAAAGGAAAATATTTTTTCAGGGATTTGAGGATTCGAACCAAAATGTTGCGTTTCTTTTAATCTGTAGTCCGACACTGTAACCATTCGGTCAAGCAGCTGTTTACAATTATCGGCTTGATGAATCATGTGCTGAATGGCGGTGAACGACACCCTTTCAGAGCATTACATGCATTTTGACATATTTCAGTATTATGAAAATACGACACCTTTAACCAAAACGATTTTTCAGTATCATTTTGGATCAAACGCACCGCATTTCGATATGTAGGGCTCGTTTTGGTTAAAGGTGTCATATTTTATATATGAAGGGAATTCCCTTCAAGAATATCGCCAAAAATTGCAAAAACAAACAAATGCTTATTTTCTAATACTCGTAATATTTTTTTGACAAGTCTCTTCTCGGTGAAAATTGAGAATATGAAAATTCAGTATTTTCTCTCTCGAGCTAATAACTTTTCAAGTGAACGAGAGGAAATTATATTTTCGGTTTATAAACGCAACACACTAAGGAAAAAAATACGGTCAAACCGAACACCTCCTTCCTGGTGCTGTGAAGGATGCATATACTCCCATACCCCACACACATACTTCAGTGGGCCATTGATACCCCAAATATCATATTTGGACATAATATGCGTACATATTGATGGACAGAACTTACTCTTATGTCCACACAGAATCTACAAGAGAGTCGTTTAACATTTCTGTATAGCACTATTCCGATAGGGCCTGCATTTAGCGCATATATATCCCGTGAAAAAAATGTGACGATTTCGATCAACGACACGCAGCATTATTGCAGAAGCTCGCTGAACAAGTGTATTCCACCAAATGTCTACATTTAAAGAGTAAGGATAAAATACGATCGCAGCGTAAAAAATATCTCTGCGGTAACGTTTCGTAACTTAAGTTTTAACCCTATCTGGCCTGGGCTTTTTGGGACCTGTCCAGGCCTGGGGGCCGATATGGCACTCCTTAATTATTTTCTTACCTGTTGAGCTAGGAGACTGAAACTTACCATGCCCTTGGGTCAAGATGGCCGCTCTGATGACGTCACATTGACGTGATTTTCAAAAACGGTATTTTTGGTCGATTTTTCGGTCGGATTTTCCGAATATTTTAATCTATGCAATTTCTCCGCAAAAACTGCATGCTAAATTAGCAAATATTAATGTGATTTGAAATGAAATAGTTTTTGCCCACTTTTCCTCGCGGAAAAGCAGAAATTTTTGAAGAAATGTGACAAAAACATCACTTTTGTGGTACCCCACGTGGTCGCCATCTTGAATTTACTCATGATCCTCTGCTCCGGGGGTTATGCAGATAGGCTTAAAATGACCCCAATATGATAAACTATAAAGTCAAGGAGTTTCAGCTCTCCATTTTTTGTTGTTCTGGAGAGAAAGTTTGGTAGGGGGGCATTCCCCCGACTAGGTAGGGTTAATTCCGATTAACTCTAGGGACCGTTTGAAGGTAATGTCTTTTACATCTTCATAGTGTTAAAATGACATTCTCAATTGAAACCTGAATGAGATGCATTATACGCTAGAAAACGACTTCCAAATCCACTTGGATAAGGGAATACGTCTCGGTGACAATGTCTTGATGTCTTGCTTCCACCATTGAAAGCTATCAATTGTTGACAAAGAAATTATTTTCTGGACGACTGCTGACTACCTGATCTGATCGGATCTGACGTATTGATGTTCCGTTAATAACTCTTACTGATGCCAATAAGACATCGTGGAATACTTATCACAAGCCTATACCATTTTCTCCAAATGATTTTCCAATCAAATCCTTATGTATGAAATATCTAAACCCCACTGTGATCGCACAGTCTACTCTCTTAAATATTAAGATTGGAATTAGTGACCAATCTTTTCCGACTGCGAATGGATCTATTAGATTTAGATTTTTTAATCTAATAGATTGAAAATAATTCAAATCGCACCGAAAGATTGATATTTCAATCTAAGAAGAATATAATCTCGTCCCTAATTCAAATTCTCAGCTTGAAATGTCAATCTTTCGGTTCGACTGGAATTATTTTCGATCTGTTTAGATTGAAACGACCACAATTAATCTAATGTACATTGGAAAATCAATCTAATAGACCCTAATAAACTGGAAATTTAAAAAGACTTGATACTGATTTATAACCTTGATATAGTGTGCAATGCGGAACTTAAAATGTTCTTGATGATGGGATCAGCATATAGACAGCCGAGAAATATCAGTGATTGGTTGGATCATGCCAAAGGCAAGATTGTTGATACTATCCACCACATCGAGAGAATGCCCTTCAATGATTACAATTTTGACATAGTTAACTACCCATTTTTTGTTAGCAATATTCCAGAAGGACCTGCATACCGCGTATACATATCTCGCCTGGTAGCATTTACTAGATCATGTGCTGACGGTGATTTTGATCAAGGCCATAAACTATTACTGCAGAAACTTGTCAAACATGGCTATACCACCAAACGTTTCCATTCAAAGTGTCTCAAATTTTGTTGTAAATATCGTACACTGACGGTAAAATACGAGAGTAGCGTGAAGGAGCTCTGGTACTACGTTTCGTAACTTGTGTCTAATTCCGCTTAACGCGGAGCTAGGGGTTATTTGAATATTATGTGTTTCACACCTCCATGTTGTTCAAATGAACAGACACAATAAAAGCGTGACTGGGATACATACTGTGGAAATAACTTAAAAATTCATTTGGATAAATAATAATGATCAGTGATTGTAATTTGATGTGTAAAACATCATGCCTTGCTGACATCATTGAAAACTGCTGACCGCTTCTCTCTTATAGGAAACCTTCTTGTTTTTATTTTTTTTTAATTTTTATTTCCCATGTGTCATACACATATGGAATTGGTGCTAACTGTCATACGAAATAGGTCTCTCGATTACTGACGCGGAAATTCTTTTATGGACGACGGCTGAATATTGAATGTCAGATCTGATGTTTGCTGTTTGAACAATGTGTGCCTTTCTTGAAATACATGCATTTAGGGAAGAATGTAAATTAATTATAAGTTGCACAGAACAGCACAGAGAAATGTTATTCCAGTTATCAATTACATGCACATGTGCAAACTTTCTTTGGGTCTTCTTGCCTTAACTTTGACCTGAGCCATAAGACATGATAAACAACCCACAGTAAACCCACAGTAAACCCCTGAGTCATATTATACACTGGTATTCTGACAGGCGATAGATCTATTTTTACCCAGTTCTAGGAAACGAAAACTTATGTATGCATGTGGGATACCTCCCCAAACACCCGTGTGGAGATGAGTCAAGACACAGCTATCAGTTTACACAGATATTAGGTAGGAGCTAGGGTGGTTTAACTCCCTCACTGCCACGATTTTTCTTCCTTTGATGACGTGTTTAGTACCATACAGCCTCTTAATCTTCCTTGATTTATACCAGGAATGTAAAATTATAGTTATACTTCAGGGTTTAATAAGAGAGTATGCCATAACAGTGCATGTAGTAATCACAAATAATAATAATTCCCACCTGGAAATATATTAGAAATTATTTGGCTGAAATATTAAATAAACCGTGTTCATACTTGTACTACTTCTATACGTCAAACCGAATGACACTTCACAATGTCATTCAAAAGTTATAAACATTACAAGTCAAAACGGCAACTTGAATCAGCTAGTTTGCGCAGAAATTATATTAGTTGGTTTAACTATTCGATCTTGCTTTCTACAGTGGGGAGATCTGTGTAGCTCCATCATTTTTAACTAAACATGATAATACGGGAACCCTACAGGCATAGAATGTTAAACTAATAATTTTAGGGGTTTTAGAAAGCAATATTTATTAAATTACAATGCTCTATGAATAATAAATAAATGCAAAATCATTCAAAATAGTTTATGTTTGGCACGTCACTGTCATGACCCGAACCCATGCAGGTACATGTATGATCAAACATGGAAGCCTACAATAACGAAAGGCCTCATGGTTCAAATATATACAAGCGAGTTTCTTGCAAACGAGAGGTGGTCAGGCGCTCCCATGCGATGCCGGCCAGGCAAGATGAACAAGTCCAAAGACAATAACGTGTGGGAATGGTTGGATTATCAATTCAACCACATGGTTGGCAGCTTATTCCACACCTGGAATCCATCACATGCAGATGCGGTGTCTAGCCATAAGGGATCATCCCCAGCTGCATCGCAGTATGACTTCCAAGTGGCATGAGTGTACTCATGTGTTTGGTCATCTAGAAGGGGTTGCATCACGTCTTTACCATTTTCTGCTCTTAATAAAGTTAACTGTTCTCCGTTTTCAACAGACCGATGAAGAAAGAATCTGCATATGGCATATGCATTTCACGTCCAGCAGCAGTATATTCGAAAAAGTAATAGATTATGTTCGTTCGTTCGCTTTAGTTTAATTTTTGGACTGTGTTTTGTGAATACGTACATTTAGGATTAATCACACGGAGGATGGATTTCTATGCTGATGGTTAGAACTATTAACCCTATCTGGCTTGGGCTTTTTTGGGACGTGTTGTGGCCTGGGGGGGGGGGGGCGAAATGGCCCCCTTCGCCCCCCCCCCTAATTATTTTTCTTACCTCTTGAGCTAGGAGGCTGAAACTTACTACACCTCACCCTTGGGGCAAGCTCTACCAGAAAATCTATAAAAAGAAATCCAAGATGGCCGCTTTGATGTCATTTTCAAAAACGGCATTTTTTGGTCGATTTTTCAGTCATATTTTTCGAATTTTTATTTATGCAATTTCTCCACAAAAACTGCATGATAAATTAGGAAATATTAATGTGATGTAATATAAAATAGTTTTTGCCAACTTTTCATCGCGGAAAAGCAGAAATTTTGAAGAAATATGACAAAAACATAACTTTTCTGGTACCCCACGTGACCGCCATCTTGAATATTCCCATGATCCTCTGCTCGGGGGATTATGCAAATAGGCTCAAAATGACTCCAATGTGATAAACTATAAAGTCAACGAGTTTCAGCTCTCCTTTTTCTGATGTTCCGGAGATAGCGCAGAAAGTTTGGTAGGGGGGCCATTTCGACCCCCCCCCCCCCCTAGCTCCCCCATCCAAGGCCAGGTAGGGTTAACCATCTCGCTGATGATTAGATATATTTATCAGAACTATTACAATAGATCGCGGCTAGCTACAACCATGTATCTATGTCAAACATGGAGTTCTGCAACAAGATCGAAGGTTGTGTGGTTCAAACTTGTCAGCCCAAAAGCGAAAGACGACACGGAAATCAACTTGGAACTTGTCGGAACCGTGGAAAACTGTTAACTGCTTCTCTGTTGCAAGAACCTAAAGCTTGTGTTTACATATATATTCATCTCATGCCAATCTCAGTAAACTCAGATATAATATCACTGAATATTTCCCTGATTTACCATCTTGGTTTACCAAGATTGATCTCATGCCTGCTTGGTATATATGTTTTTCGGTTCTGGACTGAAGAATTCGATGGACAACGGCTGGCTGGTAAATGTCGGATATGATGCGTGCATTGTGCCTCCGAAATCATTTACTTCCCGCCCCTCGGAATGTCACGATCTACTTTAATAACAATCCATCCAGCTAAATAATTATTTCATGATGTATTGGTGTTGGTGCACATAGCGACTCCAGAAATGCAGGAACTATTTTTAGTTTCGAACTGTAACTCAGTCGCTGTCTGCAATGATCGTTATGTATCCATATAAACCCATGCTAGATGATATAACGTGTTACTGTTAGTGTCTGCAATTTCATGGCTGGGGTAGGCCCACCAAGTACTAGCTATATCACAGCTGTATAATGCAGAATGTCAAATTCTCAAAAATGCGCTGGGAAATTAGCAATCTGATACATCTTAAATCAAAAGTAATGACCATCCATAAATTAAGAGTCATTAAATGTAACTACATCTGTATGTACAGTAAGAGTACAGAGTTTCTTGTTTCTTGTGATCCAGAAAAAAGTGTTCGAAGTTCCAAGTAAACACCGGGATTGGCTGACTAGCAAGATAAACACCACAGGCACAGAACAACATATACTGAGAGTTATCTATCCTGTGTATCTTAGAAGATATCCAGAAAAAACAGGAGTTAGACCAATGCACAGTCATTGCACTGTGAGTAAAATTTATTACATAGTTGGGGAGTTTCGTAGACAACTATGAATTGATAAAAGTGGCACAAGTTGCCGAGAGAAAAACAGATTTTCCTTTCATCAACATGGGATAATTTACAAATTGAATAGAATTGGAAATGTGGCAGCATATATTCTTTGTTTTGGAAAATGTGATTGATGTGAAATTATGAAATCTTTTCCTATATGATTTTCCGATAAGATATGTTTGAAACCGTGTGGAAGGAATCCGCAAAAGGCTCAGAATTTCTGGATGCTAGGGTTATGTGTGTGTGTTGAGGGGTGGGGGTGGACTTCATGATGTTAAATTACATTTACATTTTTTATCTTTATTTTCTCGTTTAAGCATATGTTTTGAAATCTTGGTATTGATATGGTAAGGGTAGACATATGTCGTATCGACATCTACGGTATAAATGCAAGTGTGCTCAGTACCCCTGTATTCTCACAATGTACAAACAGATAATCAAGCGTTCCTGAGATGCTATTCACACCTTTCAAAACTACAAATAAGTAGCAACATACAGTAGTCTGATCACTGATGAAGAGTTTGTATGACATGGACATGAAGTTAAGTGTTCTCTATCTAACATGTTCAACATTTCACAAAAAAGGTGGCCACTCAAAATATATCAAGTTACTCTTTCCAATTTTCAAAAAAAAAACGTGATAAAAAATTACGTATTTATGACGTAACAATTTAGGCCTATGTCGGGTATACGTTCCGTAGCAGCGGATGCCCCACGAAAGCCTGACAGAGATAAAGTCTTTCAGAGAGAAATGAAGCTGACTGACCATGATTTCCAAAACATAATCTTGCCAAGTGCACAAAAAACCACTGTTTCTTAAATTCGCCGTTATATCTCTCAAAGAGGTCTCCTGATTAACAATGGTTGCATCGTCAAAATATTCGAATTTCAACATATCAAGGAGTTTTGGCGTTGATTCGTTGGATAATACATGACAGTTCACCGATTCCCAAGACCTGTTATCTTTTTGATCGACAATTTACCAGTCTAAATTACAAGCGTCTAGTCCGTTATTCGTAATTCAGTCGTCGTCCATTAAAGAATAGCCGCGTCTATAATCCAAAGACCTATTCCATATTCCATAAAAAAGTATTAGCACCAAATTCAAAAGACAATCATAGTATACATAAACATAGGCTAGTTTCCTGCAAGAGAGAAGCGGTCAACAGTTTTCAATGATGCCGACAAGACATCATGATGTTCCAAAAATATAAAATCCGTATCGCTGATCAGTATTCTTAATCCATAATACTGGCAGTGCACCACTATTGATTTTCTATCGTCAGTCAGTGAAATTTTCTAGGACCGTCAAAGCAGATTAGCATTATTCGCGGGCACACTGTTTCCATTCACATGCCACCAGTATATTGCGCTGACCTTCGTCGAATGTCACTTACTGTCACAAATACAGTCATCCACGGAGGTGTGTTGCATCTCTCACTTCTTTGGAACTATCTCTCGATTGGTATGTCAAGGGATTTGACCCACCATAATTAAATGTGTTTCAATTACTTGTTACTCAAGTAGGCTCATTAGGTCTATTGTTTATTTTATTTTTTTTATTTGTTCCGCACTTACAAGTATTGATGGGCCTACTCTGTCCCAAATGAGGTGTTCAGTGCAATAAATGCATCTTGAACCTCCGTTGAAACCACTGATCATCTCTCAGATGACCTTTTCCACTCTTGACGTCAAAGGCAATTCATGATGTTTTACTCTAGTTGTATTGTTTCCGAGCCTATATTTCCTGCGACGCAATGGCGTCATCTACATCAAGTTCTGTTTCAAACATAGTTGTACCGCCCATTGATGTGAACAGTAAAGAACACTTCATAGTGTGAAGAAATGGGTCGTGTAATGACGACAATATGTATCGAATCAATTAAACTGACGCGAGTGAAACCACGGTTCGGACAAAATGAGACTATATCCCGAAATATCTTATGACTAGGGCACCATCGGTTAATACTCTAAGAAGCTACCTGAAGCAAGGACAACATACTGACGAACAGAACCCCAATGCTCTTTCAAACAGTGTTTTCAAATTTCAAATTGGCATCGTTAGTTTTCCCAGAGATGATAGACGTGGCTGCGAGTTCGACAGGTTCACGCGAGTTCCTCTAACTGATTGGGGTAAGAGAAAATATCGTTCGGCTGGTCCGTGACGTCATTATCGAGAAATAATCGGGTGCGGCCTACGTAACCCACTCGCTGAGCGGAGTATTGTATCGTATGTTGTTCAAACGTTTGCTTACATGATTGCGTCTAAAATCGTTCGAATGCGTGAAACTTGTTCGGGTGATCTGTGACGTCTCTTACTCGACTGTTGAATGAATTTTAAGGGCATGTACAGTCGAACTCGACACATGGCGTCCCTTGGATTGTTATGTGTTAATTATTTTTGGGATACAAGTAGTAATACACTGCTAGAACTTACAAGTTAGATTGTGGATCAACTCTTAGATAATGGGAAACCCTTCACAGATTGTCCCACAAACATACACAGAATTAATCTAATTGTCATATCTGCCTTTATCGGTGAAAGATTCGAGATTTTTCCAGTTTTCACCTGTTACCATCTTTGCGAATACTACTGAAGAAAGTATAGAGCATAGGCGCGTTTATGAGCGGCCGTGGATTGGAATGCCGCTGAAGACCAATTTATTCTTTCTCTCAAAATAATTTCTTATTCATATATGCTCAGTGACAGGCAACAGGCCATATCAAATCATTATTTCTTTATAATAAAGCCAGTTGTGCACATTGTAACACCGAGAGAGAAGGTTGGTCATCACAGGGGCAATCGACGGGTATATTAACTATGGGCCATCAGCTCAGTCGGTAGAGCATCGGTCCATTTAGGCAGGGTCGTGAGTTCGAATCCCGCTGACGACCAAATTATTCTTTCTCTCTCAAAATAATTAAATATTCATATATGTTCAGTGGCGGGCAATAAGCCATACCAATTTCTACGAAACAAAGGATTCGATCGTGTTCCATGTGGAAATCAACCGTTTTGAGAGAGTTGCGAACTAACGACAGAAGGTATAGTACTTTCGTACCGGGAATATAGACAGGGGATGTTTTCCTTTGTAGCACAGACAACGACAAACACCTGTACGTTCCCCATATCAAGATCTATAGCGTTCAGTAACATAGGCCTACAGTATCCAGTATCTTTCAGCTGTGGTCACACCCTTAACGATAGAGTTATACCAAACAAACAAACGAAGAAATGTACGATATTTCCTACCTGAATAGAAAACTTTCCTTTCGGACGCTTGCGTTCAGTATAAACCAGTCCACCACCGCTCGACGTAACACCCTACTCCATAGTATGTTTTCACGGTTCTTTCATGCACGCCGAAGAAGGGATGTTGTTCTTAAAGGGAGCACAGCCAGCCAAGCTAGGTCTGTCTGTATACCAAGGGCGTGTTGGTCCTTCTCCGGCTCTACCACCAGCGCCGCAAGAATATATACCTTTCCAAAGCCACGCAACACTTGGGGATGATGCCAACTGTGGCCGGAGGTGGTCTAGCTCGTATCTCTATCCAAAAGCATAGAATCATATGGTAAACAATATCAGCTCTGTTCAACACATCTGCGGAATAGAAGGGATATTGTGTTGAGATATTCCACTCAGTACTAGACATGTTAGATCTCGCATCAGGAATTCACCGACAAATTAATCTATCTTATTTTTGGGAGTTTCATTTTATGACCTACTAACAAAACGTGATTCATTGGATGTACACTTTGCAATAGTGTTTTGAAAAGAAAATGCATGATGCTTTCGAATATCCAGAACTGGAAGACGAATGAAAATCGGTGGTTGACCTTTCATGGGTTCTCTTTTTAAAGAGATTGCTCAAATCTAAGGAACCTGAAAAAACAGTGTGCGCAAGATATTTCACGCAATTTCTTTTAACCGAGTTCAGGAGCTAGTATACTAAAAATTGGGCGTCAATGGGACCTTTAGAGGGTATTTGCCCTCCAACTTCCATGTTGTCTTTTGTACCAGGTACGGCATTATTGGCACCAGCATGTAAACAACCAAACACTACATGCATGTAACCGAATTTCCAAGTGACGTGCAAGCAACCAAATTTCCGAGTTACGTGCAAGCAACAATTTTCAAAGCAACCAAATGTCGAAAGTTACATGCAACATGTAACTTTGGAAAGTTGGTTGCTTACATGTTCGTGCCAACAATGCCGTACCTGGCAAAACAAAAAACTGCGACAATTCTTCAATGACGACGTCTGCATGTTAATTATCGGGGTATTTTGTGGCTTCGAGATGAAAACAAGATTTGGTTGAAAAACTTGATTTCGAATTCAAATGAATTGTTTTGATTTGAAAGACAGTCGCTGTTTCTTTAGTGATTTGACTGAATGCCAGTACAATCGAGATCTGCCTGGAATGCAGATGGTCTGGCACAAGGGATCTTGCCAAGTTTTCAAAAGCTCATCGGCAAAACAAACATCACCTGAACTGACCCTCAAACTGACCTTGAACCTCAGTTTGTGCAAACAGATTCTCTCATAGAGGTCGTTGTATGACCGTTTACTAATGACGCGTGAGACAAAGAATACATGTATATAATTATACTCACATCACACTAACGGTCAGAATAAGCTAATTACTATGTAGACCCTTTGCTAATCGGGTTGGATAATGAACCGGGAAAACACATACATGCATGGATAATGCAGCATTAAATGTACTGCTATATATCGGTTAAGGCGATGGTATATAATATCACATTGAACTGATATTAAGAGAAAGCAGCTTCATTATATGCGTTTTACCCGGACACGGATGGCACTATCTTAATGTTAATGACCTCTCTAACACACTTTTCACTCATGGTGCGAATGGATAAAGCAGATGGCTCAAAGGATGCGTTCTCCTTATTATTCGGCAGATATTCGTTCTCGTTAGAGCCTGGATGGTTTTGATTTCTTCCTTGGGTACCGTGTTTGTAGAACCATTATAGTGTCTGTAGAAGACAGTAAATATCAACAGCTGGTACACTCGATATCTGAAGGTAGCCACATGCAGCTAAGCAATGTAGATCCTGTAGATACCGGTGACTCATCTTATGCAGGATGGAGAAAAGACAAATAGTATAAATTGTTTATGGTTGTTCACTATCACTACACATGCAGATTAATAGCCAAATCGGCTTATACTTTTTGTAAATGTGACTATGGAAATCACTAAATGTTCTTTTGAATTGCCCACTGAGCAACTAAGGTTTGAACAAAAACAATTCCATCTTTATTGCAGACTACAAAAATTATATTTCACCATCTATTTGTGAGCGCTCTATCCGCCCCAATACAAACATCATCTGAGTTAGTCGTATTTATAACAGTATGCCACTGGCTGCAGATAAACAGTTTGTCTATCATAATTGGTAGCAGATAGAGCTCGTGTTGCTATGGTAATTCTCCCATCGTTTCCTTGAAGATCATTCTATTTATAGTTATCAGAAGCAGGTGGCCAGTGAAGTCCCGATCACTCCGATCGGTATTAAGGTTTCAAGGCACCTATAGCGATAACATTTGGGTATCTTATCTTCGTTTGCTCAATTAAATTACAACAAATAAACTCGGTAAAACGAGTTATATATTTTCTGAAGCTGTTCATTCGGGAGGATTTGCATTGTGATAATTGTGTTCTTCTGATCAGTTGAACTGAATTATGATTGAGCGTATTGTAAAAAGTTTCTTCAATATTCGATAATAATTTCTCAAATTCTCATAATAAATAGTCGAACTCCCAAATTCTTACAATATACTTTCCTCGTTTTTTATTATTTCGTACTGCAAATGAGTTTATAATATTTCAAAGTTCAATAATTTGAATAAATCCGAACAACGCCGCCCCAGCTAAAATTATTGATAACTTTGAAACAAAGACAAAGCTAAGAAACACGAGAAAATATCATTTAGGTATACATATGTACGGCATTGTGTTCAAATTTCATGACTATGTGAAATAACATGTAAGGTATTAGAAGGCAGCAGAAGGGTAAAATTCTCAATGGGGAACGAGGAAAACCTATCAAGGATCCGGCGTGAATGAGAAGTGACTTTCTTCAACAGATATAGTTTCTTCTACCATGTTAATTGACTTATAATCCAGTGTAAATCTACAGATTGCTTTTACTGTTATTGTTTAAAATATCGAAGAAAGTTAATTACTTGACCAGTCGATAAGTATGGGTTAGATAAACACGCATGATCGTCGAATATAATCCGTCATAAGTGAGTATTCTCTAAACGTTTTTTGTTCTGACGGCTCAACTTAAAAGTTTAATTTCTGAATACAGAAACATTTTTTTTATCACATTTCTTCACACTATCATTTGTCTATAGACATACGATAGAGTTGGTTATGTATTCTTTTCGAATTTTGGATGGTTGCTTTGGAATCCTGGAACCTTAAAGTTTTGGACTTTTCATCGGCCATAATTACACTACTATCGATCATTTGTATGAATACAATTAAACTTAAAATTTTGCAAATGTTGACAGAGAGATTTAAATTATGCCCCTTTGGTCATTCTATGTCCCTGATCAACTTGTTACTCCTGGTTGGTGATCCACCTTTGTCTGAAAATCAGAATATCCATCATCCTCGCCATCGCTATATCCTTGGCTCAGAACGATCTATTTGATAGTTTCAATATAATTAACGTTTTTACAGTTGTAATATAAGTTCCAAACTTATTGAAGATTGTTTTCGTCAAGTACACAATCAATGATAATAATGACAAAGGAATTAAGTAAAATCGGCACTTATTAATCATATTGAGATTTTTAATACATGAATTTTGTATAGTATTTCGTATAAGGTAACAGCATATAGTTCTCTATTTTCGAAACATATAATTACTGGTGTAATATTATTGGAGACGGTGTATTTTTATGTAGCCTGATCTAACTTCTAACATGATCGTGGTGTATAACTTTTTTTTATCGACTGCTTTTATGTATTTTTATCGACTGCTTTGTTTGGACTACATGTATGTACATCTTCAACTCCTCTCTCGTGCAACATATGGTTCATTTCCTCCAGCACATTCCACCTGAACTAGAAGAGATGTATACCGCTCGCCGATTCCGATTTCTTTATTTGGAATAACAAATTGTTTAATCCATCCCTGGTTGATTTGATTTCTTATTTCCAAAGAGACAGTCTTTGTGAGACTCATTAAAACGTCACAAGTTGATGGATGAAATTATAAAATAAGAAACTAATATTACATTGCATAATTCAAAAATCATTTGTAAATTATATACATCGGTTGTATCCTGAGTATTAGGATACATGCCAAGTACGCATTTATTAATAAAGTCCTGGTACAATACATATAGGTATTGCTTAGTGAAATCTATGAGAAAATTGAGAATCAGAATGCAGTCTAGTCGGTTAGTATTGACAAGTCCTTAGAGTAAGCTTCTGGGTCGAATATGATAAGAAGTTGTCGATTCTGAGCATATATTTTAATTAAAAGATACCAGGAATAAACATCACTTCACCCTTTCTCCAAGGTTATCTTTAGGTCAACTTCAATTAACCTTAAATACGTTCATCCATGTAGCACGCTGGAACCATGCATACAGAACAGTGGTTCATGGACAGATGCCAGAACAGTACCTGGAGGTATGCACTGCGTCCGTACTGTATATTCAACTGAACTTGAATGCAAATCATCAAGGGACACAGGTAGAAATTAAGCCAGACCCACAATTTAGGATCCTACATATTTACAACATCCTCGCTAAAACCAGGGGTATCTCTATCCTGGATATAGCCCCTGGTACGCTTGGGCAATGTATCGCGATCAACGACACACAGCGGCATCCTGCGCATATTGACCAATCAGATCACTTAAGCACCGCGATCATGGCGACCGTGACAACAGATGAACATGCACATTTTCAACAACCATGAACATTAATAAATATAAGGAAACATAGTTTAAAACAAAATCTATTTGAAGGGAAAATAAACCCAATCACCTTCATTCATCTACCATCAAACATCCAACAAGCCAGGCAAATGTAGAAAACACCGAAGCTTTAAAGGCGGTCCGCGATGTCAGTGTATCCGACCTCACCTTCCCACTGAAGGACTTGAGCTGGGTTGAAACGCACGGATTTCTATAAAATTTCACTGGTCTATCCTTTATTATTTTATTGTTATGCGTGCTTGGATTAAATATTCTACATTCGGTATCAGCGAATAGTTTAGCAGCGAAAGTAAAACCCAAACGTATTTTACCATCAGCGCAGTTTTTCTAGGTCACGTAACTGGAGTGTGGGCGGAACGCGGTTTGCTATGCAAGTTGGTCAAGGGTTCGCCTTTGGCTCACAAATAGAAACCTTGACGTGGTGAAGATGATTTACAAGGGCTATCACACTGAACCAAGACATAATACCTGTAATAGTCGAAACTGTCTACGGTGATTACAAATATAGACTACACCAGCTTGCGCCTGCATATCGGCCCATTGAGCAGGTTCGTTATTGTCAGGTCAGAGGAAGACGAGTACCGATGAGGTTTTTGCAATAAACTGTACAACGGCTTCTTAATTTTGAAATTCATTCACTATAAATGCTGTGTTTCTCTTCAAAGTGTAAATGTTTGGAAGATGCTTTATGAAGTTTTATGCTTTATCAAGCATTGCCACCCCTATCAAATGTTCCATCTGCACCGGACAGATCCATAATATCGTTGATTTTCAACTGGCAGATTCGAAAACAAACTACGACATCACTGGGACTATACAATTTAAACATGCGACACGTTTAATTTTAAAGCTAATATTTTATGATATTATATTTCTATGGGTCATAACAGATATGATTATTAGTATTTTCGACATAAATTTGGGATCCATAGTGTATAATTTGCCGATCGACGGTTCATGCGTCCTCGTTAGTGGTTTGGTTTTGAGTTACGCCTGCTAGGCGATTCCGGCGCGTCACATCTGGTCATTCATAAGAAATTCACGCTGTGAGCTCCCAAGCGTACACTCGGTCCCCTTCGTAGATTTCCGCTCGGCAGTCTGGAATGACGAATTCATCTATCGCATTAAAGAGCTTAGTTAAGAAATAATGTTTTCATAGGCGTGCTAAATCGTTATTTTACGCACGGGTTATGTGGGAAAGTTGATTAATTTTAAAATATAAACTTTCCCACCCAAACATTATTTCTATTCTATTGCACTACTCAAATTGATTATCAACAAAGATTACAAAGAAGGGTTGAAAACATATTTAAACTTTGACAACCTTTCTCCCCGTTTCTGAAACAGACTCGTCCACTGATGTTGGGACGATGCTCCTGTCTCGGTTGGTATCGTGCCAATGTCAGTGGACGAGTTTATGTGATCTCTCAAATGGGGAGTGATTTTTGTCAGGTGAGTCAGCTGTTGGGGATAATTACGTGGATATATGCCTATTTGTGTCGCTTTGTTAATCAATTTCCCGATGGAAACAACAGTTAAACTTGAGAAGGAAATTTCATCTTGTAATTTATTTATTTGTTTTATTCGATTGGTACTTGTGTGAAAGCTGACGTTCTTTTCCTCGTCCGTCTTGTGAAATGGAATCCCCTAATGAACACCTGCATTTGACCCATGCACATTTCACATAACCTTGGTAAATCTTGTAATTATTGCACTGGTTAGCTCGATGTTATTGACACAAGTGTTATAGAATCACACATGGCGAGTATCTTCGCGCCATAGACCTCAGCGGAGATCAGCTGAGATACGAGCTGTGCGGGATCTAACTGACTTAGACCACGCCCCTCGCGAGACGATTGGTCAGTCTCGATCGAGGTTGATTGGAAATGGACATGCAACTTGTAACCATCTGGGTCATCTATACGCGGTAAGACTGACCCTGGGATCGTGTGTATCCATTCTCGGCCTACTTTCGCCAACTGCAAGAGGGAATTTCCTGAAATCAATACCACGTGACTTCGTCAGCCAATCAGCTAAAGTCTACCGACGTAACCGCAACGTATCCCGCCATTTTCGAGTCATGTGCTGCCCTACTTGTTCAAAATTACAGATCTACAACGCCTCCTGGGTGATACGAAAGTTATTCACACCTATATATTTGTGTCAGCCCAGGCAATATCTGTTTCCGAAGTGGTATGACAACCTGTAATTTATCAGATTTCTCCAGTCTGTTCTCCGCCGGATGAAGAACTCTGATGCAAATAGCGTAAAGTACCGGATGGAGACACACGATTCGCAAGCCATCTTATGGATGGCGAAGTGTACGCAAATGATGGACATGGACACATGGCATCTTCTATTTTGAAGTCCTCCCAAATGACATAATCTTACCGTTACAAGTGCAAACTTCCTCGGGACAAGATGGACAGTGATTTAGATATGTCAGATTTTAACATTGTGTGGGAGGAGAATGATGTGACGTTTGAGAACTTGTTTAGCATTCCCACTAAGCAAATCTTACCATCTGAAACCGGAAGTCGTCGTTTTTCACACCCCGTTATTGAACAGATCGTGCTAGGGCAACAATCCCAGAAAAAAACACTTCGGAACAACAAGTGGGCTATTAGTGTTTGGCAAGAATGGGCTGCAATCCGAAATACCCAACCAGAAACTTATTTCGAAAGCGGCATGTCAGTTCCTAGTTCTCCATGTGGCATTGCCGATCCCGATATTCTGGATTTTTGGATGGCTAGATTTATAGTAGAAATAGCACACAAAGATGGTAAGACGTATCCACCAAGAACTCTGATGCAAATAGCGTCGAGAGAGTTGAAAACTGATAGCGAAAAATTGAACTTTAACTTCTTCAAAGAGGATGATGACAGGTTCTCTGGCTATGGGTTTCGTTCGGCCATTGACTCTCGGGTGAAGGAGTTAACTAATCAAGGTGTCGGTGTATCCGTCAAACGTGCGGACCCAGTTCTTTCTGAGGACGAGAATCAACTCTGGGACTCTGCAATATTTGACATGGAGGATTCTGAATCGAGGTATGAGCAATGCCGTGTTCTTGTATAACTGTAAAATCTTTGGTTTTAAAGGGATGGACGAACATAGCAATTCGGATGTTACACAGTTTAAAATTGGATGGGATCACAAAGCTGGTAGGAAATATTTACAGTTTATTGGTCGAGCGAGCAAAAATGTTCAAGGTGACCCGAAACAGAAAAGTGTCCAAACTAAAAATATTTGCCATTTGGAACCCCCAGAAAATCGTCGATGTGTTGTGAAATTATACGAGAAGTATTTGTCGCTCGTTCCTAAAGAATGTGCGATTTTTTGGAAACCCATTTCTTTTCCGCCTGCGACTGATGCCAAATTTAGCCTGCAAGTGATCGGTGTGAACAAAATAGCAGTGAAAATGAAAGAATTGTTCTCGAAATCTAAGATAACCACGGTGAGGTGTAATATCTCCAATCATTCCCATCCTCGCGAGTCAGTGTATCGATAAATCTGTTAGGATCGATACACTGGCTTGGTAAGTTACCCATACGAGTTCTGGATATAACTAGATAAAGGGGTTTCCTTTAAATCAACCCAATCAGTGAATGCGCTAAGCTAGTTGACTAGGCCAATCCGCTGCGAGATATGATATGTGACAGGTTTCAATTTCATCGCAGGCCAAACTGCTTTGATGTTGAGCTGAAATCGACATCGGAAGTCAAAGCAAAAACCGCCGACTTGGAGTACCGACGTGCTAATTCAAAACAAGCACGGGGGATGAAATGTACGAGATTGTATAATAGCGGCATCGAGTCAAGAACTCATTCGAATCACCAAAAATGTCCACGTAAACCCTTCGCGAGGATTTAGGATTTACCTGGACTTGTGAAGATAATCATTCCGGGAAAGCTACATGTTGCACGTCCTTACTCAATTCAGGATTCGACGACAGTATTGTTCGTTTTCGCAGTGGACACATAAGTGAGGCTGGTAATCTGTATATAAGACCACTAACAGAACTTCAGCAAAAGGTTGTGACCATTTGCAATCACCGAAGCCGCGCCACACTGTTGTTTCCGTGAATCGGATTGAAACCAATATTTTGAATCCACATATTCCTGTATAATAAATGAGTGTGTTGGTCACGAAAACGTGTTTGTGGGTGTGAAAGAAAATAAACAACCCACTGGTACCAGCATTTCTAGCAGTTTGTGTCAGACAGAGACGTCTGAAACTGGTGCAGATGTTATGACAATAATACTACCCCCAAGAGTTAAAAAACTGTTAATTTATCGAGATGATAAAAAAATGTCGATTGAACTGTGGTATAGTTTTAACCAGAATTTTAGTTTCTATGTTCGCCAGAAATTTGAGAAAAAAATTGAAAAGTGATACAATAATTCATTTCATTTAAATCCATTTAAATTAATTATGTTTTATTCAGTCAAGTCTTATTCAATGGTCTTGTTTCAAGGTTGACTTTTTTAAAATCTGCAGAGAATACGATGCATGTGTATAAATTCAGTTATGACCGTTTGTAATCTCTTGGTCAATTCCTGCCTAACCTGCCAAGCCAGGGCGGCGCGGGGCTCAAACAGTGTTTGACAGTTTGACATAGATAGACAGTGTTGTCTTCGCTAAGATGGATTACACATATACTGTTTTGCCATTGGTCAGGTTTTTTTTCAGACAAATTAAAAATAGATGTTGCGACGGATCAGCGATTTCCAATCTGATTAAAACTCAGACCTAATAAACCGCTCCTCTGTCGGACATGTCGCTAGCTTAATTAGCGACATGTCCGACAGAGGAGCGGTTTATTAAGTCTGTTTTTTAATCAGATTGAGCGATTTCCAAAGGTGAAGCATGTCCGCTGGCTGACGTCACAACGTTCTAAACACACCTGCGCGATGCTCATTTCTATGTTCGCGAGACTTGGATCGGAAATTGACAAGCGTACTGGCACTGACCAACAGTTGGGGAGCAAAGTTACGGACACACATTGGACATGTTAATTTTAATACCAGTACCAGCAAAGATGAACAAAAAATTGATTGCCAATTTATTTAGAAAACATTAATTATTCAACGCATTTAGAAGAAAATTTCAGCTTTAATATTTAGAATGTAATGATATAAAATATAATCCACATTTACCGATCCACAGTTACAACTTGTCAATAATGAAACACATATCGGTCGATATACAAGGAAAAATCCAAACGACCGAATATGTGGTAATTGTTCTTTGGGTGAAGTTGAGGATGAAATTCATTTTGTCATGCGATGCCCACTCTACTCAAAAGAGAGAAAATTTGAAGAAATTAGTGTTTACAAAATATCCGTCCGTATCCCTGCTGTCTCCAAACGATATGTTTATTTGGCTTATGATATGTGAAGATAGTTATATATTAAAACATTACGCTGGCTTCATTGAACTTGCCTTTCAGACCAGAACTGAGGCATGATTTGATCTGTGACTGAAGCATTATGCTTCTTTTTTGCTCATTAAGACCGCTATTGGCGGGTAGTTCGTGTAGGCCCTATTTGACTGTGTCACCCAGTATTTGTTTATATAGATTCGTTTATTCATTCATTGGCAAATCAAATGCAATCATTAACTAAGTCAATCTGTGATTTATATGTGATTAATTATTTCGTCAAATCAATTGTAATCATTAATTGTTATTCTGTGATTCTCATGCCTTATATGGGCGCTTGTAATTAGCAAATAAATTCTATTCTATTCTATTCTATTCTATTCATCTACACGTGTAGGGCCTAAGTGAAATGTACTGTTATTAAATGTTATTTTAATGTTATCATTAAAGCACGTCTTCAACTGGTCTCCAGTGGAAATATAGGACAAAATATAGGACTTTTTTCTTAAAAATACAGGACAGATATAGGACATTTTACTGAAAATATAGGACAAATATAGGACAATCTTCAACTTGGCATTAGTTCCACATTAGCAGATTACCTACCTGAAAGAAACAAAGAAGTGTGGTTCAAGCCTTTCTCTGATAACCCACCATATCTATCATGAAAGACTTCATACAGAGCATCGTCTGAGGATGCCGTGGTGGGAAATCAGAGCAAGGCTGTGTGACAAGCGAAGTCAACAAACACCTGGAAATATACTCATGAAACCAAGTACAGGGGTTATTCTAGCCCTATTTTTAATCATCGTAATCCCGATTAAAAATTCTCAAAAATGGAGTTTTGGGCAAATTTTCAAATTGAAAAATTCAGTTTTTTTTTCATTATTCTGATATTTGGCATGCAAAAAAATATTAAGTTCCTCCTCATATTTACTTGTCAGTGTGGGTATGTCATTGCTGCGTTTACTCTCGACAAATACAGTTTTCTTTGACACAGTTTAACCCTGGTGTTGTTGTTCACAATCGCTACATGCATCTGGGAAAGCCGACCGATCTCTCTTAGGCACTCGTTGATTGGACCACTGTTGGTGTCCTATCTGTTACGGCCTAACATGATACGAAATCTTTTGAAAAGTAATTAAACGCAAAACAGTTCTGCTGGTAAATGAAATAATTATATAATTTCTGCGTTTATCATGAAGGGCCAGCCACAGTAGTTGGAATAATATTAGAATACTGATGCTATTGCATTATTTCATAGCTACCTTTCTCTGTTCTACCTTTATGGAAATTTTTCTGCGTTTATCATGAAGGGCCAGCCACAGTAGTTGAAATAATATTAGAATACAGATGCTATTGCATTATTTCATAGCTACCTTTCTCTGTTCTACCTTTATGGAAATTTAGGTGTCTTGTATGTCGGAATGTCTTGTTAACAAAGAATTTTAACACGATTCTCCCCCCCCCCTTTCCAAAATTTATTTTTTACTGTTTTTTTTAGGGGGTTGGGAGGGTGGGGAGCTTAGCATGTCCTTTTGTTGCAAGTTCCTCTGTCCAACACTCTTCTGAGTTGCATAATAAAACCACACTGGTGGTGCATGCTAGTCAAACCCAAAGAATGGAGAAATAAAGAACATACAATTCAGCAGCTTCAGTACCTATTCTTTAGTTATTTTAGTGTGCATCATAATTACAATATCGATGAATAACTTGAATATAATGTTTCTTGAAACTTTTACCTATGAACAAGTCTGAAATATTGAGTTTCATATCTTTTACTATGAAAAAGTCTGAAATATTGAGTTTGTAGAGATAAACTGCGCGCCAACGGCGCGCGAAAAAATTGAGTTTATCTCTTTTCGAAAATTGAGCATATTATAAAATTGGGCTAGAATAACCCCTGAAGTCATTTAATAATTTGAAAGAGACTCAGGGCAAAAATATAGGACATTTTTCAGAAATATAGGAAAATATAGGACAACTAAAAAAATATAGGACATATAGGACATAATTGAAGGCCTGTTAAAGTCAAACATGACAACACTGAACTGATTTGTCAACAATCACGGACAAAACATTTGATGTCATCAAAATCGCGAACAAATAGATTATGGTTTCAGAACTATATTCACTGAACCGATTGAACAGTCTTGTACGAAAGGCCCTCGTTTTTATGTTGATTGGACAACAGTGGCAGAAGCAATTTGGTATTGCCACAGGCTATTATTACCAGTTACCGGGACGTTCTCTGTAGGATATCCCTAATTTCGGCGTGTCATAAAACCTCATATCAGACCGATAAAACAACATCGGCGGGCGGCGGGCCGATAATGAGCTGCAGCCGAATATCGGCCCGCTACCTGACCTTTGACTCGCGCTTACCATGGTGATGTAATGCTTTAGCAGACGACAACAAGAAGAGATCACTCTCTGATCTGTACGCGAATTAAATGTTTATTTCATCATACAGGATGATATCCTCGTTGTTGTTTTTATTGAAGCTTGTTTTGAAACTGGTAATAATAGTAATAACATGATTTTTTTCGGGACATTATACTTTTTTATTGGCCCTCCATCAATAATTAGCAGCCCGCCATAGTCATTAGCGGCCCTTCGGGCCCTTGGGCCGCTAATGACTATGTTGGGCTGCTAATTATTGATGGAGGGCCAATAAAAAAGTATAACGCCCTCAAAAATCATGTTATTGTTATATTGTTGTTGGTCAGTTATTAATTATGATATTAATATTTATATATACTCTACTCTCGCCTGTGGGTAGGCCTATTGCACATGTGCGGAAGCGATCGAATCGGGAGAAGGATGTCCAAGTCACAAAACAACGGATTCATCCATGAGTCGTCAGATGGTACAAGATTTCGCTCCCTGTCACTGATGTCAGCTGATTCTGGTGTAACTGAACAGTTGACACACTGGCTTCTACTCTATCGGACAGAGAAGCAAAGTGTTATAGCTGTACACAAGTACCAGTATACCCTTTGAAATAGCTTATTAAGCAGAAATGTACATTACAGCCATATGATTGTTGGTAGTTTTTACTTTTTCCAAACTTCACTTCTATCCTCATCTCTGAGGTTTTCTCGTAATTCCAATATGTGTACCTAGTTATAGTTCATGAATTCCTCTTGTATAAGTATACGAATCCGTCCTTTTGTAGATGCACTTGCTTGTTGAACATTTATTAAACGCAGAAAGTGCTAACATTCGATTAGGCTAGATACTATTCTGCCAATCTGCGAAAACTTAGTTGCAGAATATGCACATGAATTGTATAATAAGCAGGCAAAATATGTCGAACAGACTATTTTGTAAATTCTGAGCGTTTTAAACGAGGGATTTTCCATCATAGAAAAGATCTTACGTTAACCAAAATCAGTGGAGTGTATTTCTGACAAGGATGATATATTATGCATTACTTCAGAGGATCGTTTTGGTTAAAGTAATCATACAGACGTCTATGGAAGATCAAAAAGCAAAACGCTAAGAATTGAAAAATTAGGCGTTTTAGTATAACATGCAATCAAGTTTCCCAAGATCGACAGGATAGTACGTAGCCTATTTAATAATACAAGTTTGAGCAATTCCTGCATTTAATGTTCAACATGCAAGTACACCTGCGGAGGGAATGGTAATGTAAGGGGTCATTTCTATGCTTGCTTCTATTTACGGAGTCTCCGCGAAAGGAGTGTTTCGTGTGTTTAACCATGCTTGATGATGAGATTTCCCATGAATAACCATTCAGACTTGCCGTAAGTCTACATGCAGGGAATTAAATAGCAAGAATTTAAACCATCTCAAACACATTTTGGAACAACTGAAAACTTTCCATATTACCGTACTACAGCAAATATTTGACACATCCTGAACTAGTGCCAGTAATGTAGCTACTTACCTACATTCTTCAGTTGGTGGCAACACGCCTTTAAGCCGAGTCGAACAGCAGAAACCCAATACACCAGTTGACTTTCGTTAATCTATTAATTTTTTTCAGACTATTGTTCTAAAAAACGAGACTAAAGTGAAAGAGGACGAAGTTCACTGAATGTTCTCTGAAGTCTCGATGGTGAAAATTTCAAATGTGGGTACTAAAAGATCACAAATCGCACCTGCCATTGAAATTGACATATCCAGACGAAGCAGACGATCAAATCACTTCCAACAGTAGAAGCACGTGCACGGCTCGACACCAATATAATTAAAATCAAATCCTAACTGCTCCCCATTTGGATAGCGACAAGCGACAAGTACGATTGGGGAGCATTGATAGGATATTAATTTATTAAGATTGGGCTCGACATCGAAGCTCTCGTCTTGACATTTCTATTTCAGATCCGAAAACAAAAAACAAAAAAACAAATAAGTTTGATAATGATCACATGACACGAGACGATGTATCAAATATATCAACCATGAAGGCGGCGTTTCAATCCAAATCCTCCCAATGTTCAGACTCGAAATAATTGCATAATAATGAATATACAGATTATTTTATTTATTTCGAAGCAATTACAAGATGGATTTCCCCTCATAGAAAAAATATACCCCTCCCCCCCCCCCACCAAAATCAATCCCAGTTCTTTCAAATAACCAAATTTCCTAACACATTATGTGCAATGATGCCTCATAATTTGCTAAGCTGCAAGGACTAACCATTCCAGAAAAGACCCCAAAATTACTAAATAGGCTGCTATATACTTTATCAACTATAAATTATCCTTTCCAGCAATTATTTCGAATCTTAAATATCCTTGCGTTCGACTCCAAGAAAGATCTAATTTGGATGTTTTGGATTTTATCGTCAACCATGATTGAGACAAAACAATCCGTCATATTAACGTCACTCTCAAGGACAATATGTTTAGTAGACGTACAATGATCGGTTGAACACAACTATTTTTTCGTGAAACGGATATGCGCGTATAAACCAGAAGCAAATTTTGCTTCTGGCACAACCAACTGACTGAAAGGAGGCATCATTCTAACAAGTTTAGTTTTTGGTGCCTTTATGCTGTGACGCTCACATTTACTAATTAGAGAATGGAGACCTTCGCCATGCGGACTTCAGAAAGGTAGTACTAACAAACGATGATTCGATGATTTCCTCAATTCAGAACACAGTTTAAGGGTTATTTTTCACCCAACATCGCCCATAACAAATGGTGTTAGGATCTTGAGCTCTCTTTGGTCCTGGTTTCCTTCTATCTCTGGACATTGATTGCCCCTTGTTCCACAAACGTTTCGCTCACATAACACAACTGTTGTCTTGTCAGGACCACCTTTATCTTCACAGGGAAATTTCATGGTGTTCAGAAAACCCACGAGTCGTCCAGATAACCCTCCTTCTTGAAACCATACTCCGCCAAATAATCAATGTCGAAATAAGCCATTTCAAAGTCTGAGTCGAATAAAATGTAATATTTTGTTAAAATCAGGTGAAGATTATCGTCAAATGTTCTTTGACAAATTTACTCAAGTTTGAACCTGGGGGGCGAAAGGGTCTTTCCGCACTTTTTCTGGGTGAACTGTTGAAAAATCGTCAGCCGATGGTAACAATCGTTTGCCGACATTGCATCGTGTTCTAACTTTCATTCAAACTCTAGCACACAAACTTTGATACCACGTCGGCATTTGGTCGATACCGTCGCCGGACGTCTTTTCAACATTAATTCAATGAGCAAAATGACCGTCATATACAACGATTTTCATTTATGCTGATCTTTTTTTTAGAAATTTCAGCGAATACACAGAAAACAAAATGCAAATATAACAATTTACAAGAATTTAAGTTTATTCTTGCACAATATCACACAGCTAATTACAGACTTGTGTAACATCTGGGATATATATAGTATTCAGATATATTTGATCCCAGATAATATGTTAATGCTGGTTTTTATTAACAAGAAACAAAAATGCCAAGCAAATTATTAAATCTTAACAAATTAATCTCTTAAAGGTAGGTCCAAGACAGAAAATTATGTGACAGCATAACTATTCATTTATTCAGTCAAAAAGACTAATGTATACTTCACATATACTAAATGAACATAAATATATAAATCACAAAGCCAGCATATAATACATGTAGGACTGTACCAGACTGAGTAAAAAATATAGCACTAACTACATCATGATGCCTGTGATTATCCCAGATCAAATACACTGTATCATGTTCAACAGAAACACAGCAAAAATTCTCCATGGTCCAATGACCATAATTGGGTATTCGTTACTCTTGACTGGGTACTCATTACTGATAACACCTTCTTTGTTCAATAGCTGGTGGAGTTCCACTGCAGTTTATAACAGCACTTTTATACCAAAATTATTTGAAAATAAGTCATTTTGCTTGTTTACTAGTTCTCAACTTTTGCAATGCCTCCCAGTAAATGCATAATATTTAACATGTTAAATATCTCATTGAGGACCATATACATGTACAGTGAAACCTGTGAATACAGACACCTGGGTAAACCGACCAACCTCTAAATACTGACATCTTTTTCCCCACTACTTAAATTTAATGCGGTTTGAACCTTACTAAACCAGAAACCTGTCAAACTCGACACTATAATCTGGTCCCAAGCATGGTCGGTTCACACAGGTTTCCCTCTATACACATACAAAGAGATGGGATTTAACAATCCAGAAATTTCTGCTGAACTGCTGGCCATTGTTATTGTGTTAATGGGGATAAGGACAATACAGTAACAGAATTCCCCATATTGTTATGATAAACGGAATCTAATTCTCTCAAAACTTAGCTAGGCTAAGTGCTTACAATCTCCCTGTAAGCACTATAAGCTAATAAAACAAACGTTGCAGATACAGTAAATTTTAATTTCAACCTATACAACAAGTATCATCATTAGCATGAAGTGAGATCATGCGAAGAAATTTGGTAATTTCACAAAATATGTAGCTAGCCAGACTATAAGCTCCAATAATCAGCAGCATCTTGATGCATTACACCAATTATAATCTGAACTACATTTAAATAAGAATCAGCAGATTTAGTTCGAAAAACATTATCCAAGAGGGTAGGATTTTCCGTCGGCGGTCACTCTGTATCGTCATCATAGTTGATATCCATATTTGACCAAGCTTGTCAAAAAAAATGGCGAAGTTCTAAAAGATCAACACGGATATCACAGGTTGGCAAATTTAGATGCTACACTTTCCAGCTTTTCCCCTGACATACCATACTGGGAAATTTCTTCTAACAGGAAAGGCATGTTCAAATTGTTATGTCATAAATAGCCAATCAGAATAAGACCTGAAAGTGAATGCCATCGCACAGTGAGGTTTTTTCTTTGTCCCCAGATATGGCAAGCAGTGTCTGTATTACTATTTAAAGGGAAACTCTATGCTTTGAATAGCCAATAAAATTTGAATTATTAAGAATAAATTACTGTTACTATTGAATTATTTAAGGGGATTTATGTCTCCAAATATGGGTCTATGACATCACCGAACGGTTAGCTGAAGAAAAAGAGTTCTATATTTAATCAAGGGAGATAACACTCAATATGAAGATGTGTTATGGAGAACCATGCTTATGTTGTTTTGAAGAAATTCCAGGACTGGTCGTGCAGCCATTTTATCTACCATCAGGCCAAGGCAAAGACATGCATGTATATATGAAAATACACACGTAAAATTCATTTAGACAGTGCTTGTATGACTAAGCTGTGAGATATGTAATTGCCACTTGTCCATACTCATAATATGCTGTGTGCACTGTCACATCATGCATAGACTTACAGCCAATTCAATTTTCTAACTTGAACGAATTTCCATGAATATTGAACAGTATGTATGTTGAGACAATACAAATTTCATCAGAAAAAAGTATTCAGTGTAAAATGGGAAGATATGTGATGCGTCGTTAATCCCATATTATTCTGTTATCACAAGATAGCTCAATTTCTATATAATCTTTCCACTAAATATACATATAAATGCAGTTTCTGTAATACTGGTAATACTGGACGATGTAGCACAATGATTGAGGTAAAATCGGATGTGAACAAATTCACTTCATTATCCATCTTGTATATTTTTGTATCACAAGCTTGATTGCTTTAGTTCATGTTTCCAATTCTCCATCAATGTGGCTCATCATTTTCTGTATATAGTATATCTATCTCATTGGACTCTGTGAAATCAAATGGAATATTTCATTTCATGCAGTTATTCTTCAGAATGAAATATCCAAATATTTTAGAGCTGGATTCAATTAATCAATTTACGGCTAGTTGATTCAGCCACCAATTAACATTGACCATTATGTGTCTCTGCCGTAAGACACACACTTATCTCCATGGACAGCAGTTCGGTGTTGGGCTTCGTTCAGAGTTTACTGACTGATGGTGCTGGATTGACCAACGAGGGGAATCCTCCTTCAAATGCAGCATTTAGTACGTCCTCCAGTTTGGCCGCCAAAATAAATGCAATGTCGTTCTGGAAAAAAAAACCCCCAAAACCCCAGAAGTTAAATTTATTTTGCTGAAATGGCATTCACATATTATGTATAATTGTGTAAAAATAAATTTTTGGAGTTATTGCAGTCACAAGCTGATGTAGCATGGCTGAATAGGGGTCAAGAGTTAGACCATGGCGGTCATATTGGATTACACAGGCGGCCACAAAAAACCCCATCCCGGTCATCCTCTCACTCATACCAATCCACTGTTCAAGTTTGATGTTAATCGGACAAATAGTTTTTGAGCTATCGCAGGCCCAAGCTTATGTAGCATGGCTGAATAGGGGTCAAGGCCATGGTGGCTATGGTGGCAATACTGGATTAAGCAGGTTGCCGAAAAAAAAAAATGCCAGCCATTCTCTCACTCATATCAACTCACTCTCCAAGTCTGATGTCAAATGGACAAAATGTTTTTGAGGTATTGCAGTGACAAGCTTATTTAGCATGGACGAATCGGGGTAAAGGCCATGGCACCCATATTGGATTACGCAGGTTGCCGAAAACAAAATATACCGAAGTTTGATGTCAATCAGATAAGTTCTTTTTGAGACAGAATGACGGACGGAGCAAATACCGAAGTCACTCTCCAGTGTCCGACGAGGACAAAAAATAGCGAGCGAGTGAATAAGATTTTATCATCGCTTTCAACAATTTTTCAGTCATATCACGACAACCCAGTCACATTATCCTGACACCAGGCCAACCAGTCCTTGATCTATCCTCTTCTTGCTGAGCATCAAGCCAGGAAGAGGATAGGATGTTTAATTTCTTTGGTATGACTCGACTTGGGATCGAAACTGGAACCTGCTGCTCGCGAGGCGAGCACTCTATCACAAGGTCGCCAAAGTGTGGTTTTTCAAATAAAAAAAAATATATAAAAAAAATGAAAAATCTGTTATTCTCACTGGCTTGTGTAGAAAATTGGATGAACAGTAATCCCTCTAATAATTCAATCGCACTAAATTTTGGGGATAAAATCCATTCAGGGGTTCTAATAAATTTTATCACCCTCTAAAATCATTGAAATAATGAAGAAACAATGGACAATATGCATGGTTTTGAACCATTCTTTTTTACTCCTGTTCTAATAAATTTGATTACCCCCAGATTTCATGGAGGGAAATTTCGCTTCCTGTGATTGAATTATTAAAAAGATTACTGTATACAAGTCAGAAAATCCATAGCACATGTATCATGGGGTTACTTCACGCTGGAAAACAACTGATAGGTTGATTAGAAATTTTCAAAAATCAATATGCAATTGTCATTGGTTACAGAGATAACTGGGTCACTCAAATCTCACCTTGACATTTGATGGGATTTCATGAAGATCTTTCTCATTTCTCTTGGGTAATATGATCCTCTTTATCCCAGCTCTGTGAGCGGCCAGTACCTTCTCCTTGATACCGCCCACCTGAAGTAATACAGTAATAATACATAATTATATCAATACCACATAGACAAATACATCAACATGAGATGGGTGTCGCCAGGATTTCTTTAGGGGAGGGGGGTGAAGAGGAGGGGAATTTGGTTTAATGTCACACTCAAGGTTATTTCACCCATTTGGTGACAGCCTGTTTAGTTGATGGAGGACGCCGGAGTACCCGGAGAGAACCACTGCCCGTTGGCAAGTAACTGGCAAACTTTCACACATGCACCAGCAGAACTCAAAACTTCTTGAGAGAGGGGTTGTTTCCTACATATGTATGCTTACTTATTAGAGAGTCCATTACTGTGATGTCCAACATAGGAAAATAACATATGGTTGGGTGCTGAAGGGGGGTCGGGTGCTAGCGACGCCTTTGCATGATATAAGTAAAGGTCTCATTTGATACTGGGAGAGAGGAAAATAAATTTAAATGTCGCATTAAATATTTCAGCTATATAGTGACGAACAACAAATCTCTTATCTACAGATCAAATACCTAATCAACGGAACACAAAATGCATAAAAAACTGACTCGAAAAGTACATATTAAAATCATCCTCAATAATAGACCAGGGACACAAACAGGCAGATCTATTTACATCAAAACTCATCGTCCAACAAACCAATCACATACTTGATACTGGGAATGAGGGAATTCGTTCAAGTTTGTGTGGAATATGAGCTGTCGTTGAAACTTAAAACAGTCAGAGACTAACTTACAAAAGTTACAGAACTTGTAACCTGGCCAAGTTATGAACTATATATCAATAACTCAGAGAAGTTAAAAGTTGTGGTGCTCATTTGATCACAGAATGTTTGTGGAAGGAAATGTCACAAAGATAGTGCCACGGCACTGTAGCTCATCTGGCTGTAACTGGAGAAAGTAGCTGTAAGAAATTTTTACTAAAGAACTGCAATAGATGAGTTTCTAACTTGTGTTGTCCCCCCTGAACACTAAATGATCCATGCAGTAATTTCCTGAGATTTCATGATAAAGTTTCATGGGGAATTCAAAATGTGGCCATATTGGATTTTCGAAATGGACCAAAAAAAGGTATCTTGCACAACTGGACCACAAGGGGAACCTGTGTATTCAATTTGACAAAGATCCATGCAGTAATTTCCTGAGAATTCATGATAACAAAATTTCATGGGGAAATTGAAGATGGCCGCCTGGTGGCCATATTGGATTTTCAAATCAAATCACAAAAGGCATCTTGCATAACTAGACCACAAGAGGAACCTGTGTACCAAATTTGAGAAAGATCCATGCAGTACTTCCTGAGAAATCATGATAACAAAGTTTCACAGGGAAATACAAGATGGCCGCCTGGTGGCCATATTGGATTTTCAAATCAGAGCAGAAAAGGTATCTTGCACAACTAGACCCCAAGTGGAACCGGTGTACCAAATTTGAGAAAGATCCATAGAGTAGTTCCTGAGAAATCGCGATAACAATGTTTTATGGGAAAATCCAAGATGGTCGCCTGGTGGTCATATTGGATTTTCGAATCAGACTGAAAAGGGTATCTTGCACAACTAGACCCCAAGGGGAACCTGTGTACCAAATTTGAGAAAGATCCATGCAGTAGTTCCTGAGAAATCGCGATAACAAGTTTCATGGGGAAATCCAAGATGACTGCCTGGTGGCCATATTGGATATTCAAATTGAACTAAAGTACACATGTTGTTCAACTAGACCCAAAGGGGAACCGGTGTCCCAAATTTGAGAAAGATTCATGAAGTAGTTACCGAAAAATAATGACGACAAGATTTCACTCGCAAATTCAAGATGGCAGCCATGGCAGCCATATTTAAAATCATATCGACACCGCATGAACAAATTCTGGTGTACTCATTGGGGGGAACATGCATGCCAAGTTTCAGCTTAATCGGCCAAGCAGTTTCAGAGAAGAAGATGTCTACGGACGACGCACGACGGACAATCAGGCCATGACATTTAGCTCAGAGGGCCTTCGGCCCAGAAGAGCTAAAAAGTTGACCAGAGGGAAGAACACATGATCTTCTAATGTAAATATGGCAAGGTTATGTACAAAATATTGGATTGGGCCACAAATGTTACATCAACAGTCCATCGGGAGAGTATCTTATAATTTTATAATGTCATATAATGTCAATTTGGACAGTAAACAAAAATGAGTGTAGCTCTTCAATACGAAGCTGCGCATCAGAAAACCCCTCGGCTCTGGGCGCCAGCCATTCATAATGTATTCAATTTGAAGCAAGACTTCAGGAACACCAAGCAGTCAAGTGACAAATATACAGATTATGGCAAATTTTGCCATTTGAAATGGCCTCGAAAGTTTCCGTCCAATCAGAGAAACCAGTATTCATTACATAAGTCTGTTGATGCAAATTTTACATCGAGCATTTGAAAATTATCAGAGATAGAGATCAATAATGATTTCACATAAATTAAAGATGGCCGCCCATCCTTCCCACCACTCAGAGAAACTTGATGTGGTTATTCATTGCAAGTCTCTTGATATATGGATGCTGTATACCAAGTTTCATATAGAACACTGAAATGGTATCAAAGATATACATCATTAAAGATTTTGCATAAATTAAAGATGGCCACCAAGGTTTCCGCCCAATCAGAAAAACCAGAACTGTCTATTGATACATCGATGATGTATACAAAATTTTACATCGAGCACTTGAACGGTATCGGAGATATAGATCATTAATGATTTTGCATAAATTAAAGATGGCCGCCCATCCTTCCCGCCACTCAGACGAACTGATGTGGTTATTCATTGCAAGTCTCTTGATACATCGATGCTGGATACCAAGTTTCATATAGAACACTGAAATGGTATCAAAGATATACATCATTAAAGATTTTGCATAAATTAAAGATGGCCACCAAGGTTTCCGCCCAATCAGAAACGCCAGAACTGTCATTTATCGTAAGTCTATTGATGCATCGATGATATATACCAAATTTTACATCGAGCACTCGAACAGTATCAGAGATAGAGATCATTAATGAATTCGCATACATTAAAGATGGCCGCCCATCCTTCCCGCCACTCAGAGGAACTGGTGTGGTTATACATTGCAGGTCTCTTGATACATCGATGCTGTATACCAAGTTTCGTATAGAACACTTGAAATGGTATCAGAGATATATATCATTAAAGATTTTGCATAAATTAAAATGGCCACCAAGGTTTTCACCGAATCAGGGAAACTGGTTTGGTCATTCCTTTGAAGTTTCTTGATGCATCGATGATCTATACCAAGTTTCACACTGAACAGAGAAATGGTACCTAAGATACACAAGATTAATGATTTCGCATAAATTAAATATGGCCGCCAAAGTTTCCAACCAATCAGGTCCAGATTCAATAGGGTTCTGGGTCATGAGCATATGGATGTGCAGTGCAAGTTTGGTGTGCCTAGGTTAAGTCGTTCTAAAGATATCTTGGTATTAAACGAGAAAGGTGTGACGGACAGACGGACAGACGGACGGACGGACGTACATGACGACGACAATACCCTTCGGCCAAATTTTGGCCGAGGGGTAAAAACAAGCATGGCCTTAAACCGCCATAATCAAACTTGATGTATTAGCTTCACAGGAAAATTATACATAATTGAGTGAAAAATCTGGGATGCTACAATAACCATCTAAGCTGATACATACATGTAGTACATGTATCTAGGTTATGATCTCATCTTTATATAAATTTTGTGGAAGTACCACATGTACATGTACTTGAAGGTATGGTGGTTGTTAAAAATAGTAATGGGCTGTATTACATGAATTAACAGAGAACGTTACACTCTGTGACTTCATTACTGATCAAAATATCATTATTTTGTGAACAGTGAAGATTCTGATACAATCACTGGTAGAGGTTATATATTTTATAACTTCTGCAAGTTGGTCCTGTGAGTGTAAACGAAATTCAACACTGAAAATCAACATCATGGTGCAACAAAGGCAGTTCAGAGGACACCAGTATCCTACAGAAAGTCTCTTATACAGAGATCAGAGTGATCTTACATGAAAAATGGCAAATTTTCATAAATTTGTGTACCATTTACATGTATTGTATCATTATAAAACTTGCCAAAAATCTGGAATTCCAGATAAATCTCGAAAACTCCAGTCACTGGTTACAGGTATCTCACTACTGACATCAGACACGTATCAATCTGCTGTTGATCCCAAACAACAGATCAAGTCTAGAGAGTGCGCACAGTGGTAAAACTTCACATGTAAGTTAAGTCTTGATATCCACAAAATATTGAGTCTGAATTCAGTCACAGGCACTGAACATGCTGAAACAACAGATTTGGGTTTAATGGTTTTAGGGTGAATTGTCGAAATATGGAGTCTCTATACATATAACCCCAGGGAATGAAACATACTTTGGGTGAAATGAGAAATAAACGGTTTGGAGTGGAGTTTAAAAACTGTGGGAGTAGCTGATTATACAAGGAAAGTGACATGACAGACAGATAGACAGACAGAACAGCAAAAAACTCTACACATGCCAGCATACTTGATATGCAGAGACATAAAAAGAATAATTCAGCTTTTTTTACCTAATTCAACGTGAAGTATACCCACAAGAAACGTCTTCTAACTAGTAGCTCAAAATATACAGAACTTTATTTACTCACCGGCAAAACCAGACCTCTCAGAGTGACCTCCCCTGTCATAGCCGTGTCAGACCGCACACATCTCTGGCTGAAGAGTGATACTAGCACTGTTACTATGGTAACACCAGCAGATGGTCCATCTTTGCCAACAGCGCCAGCAGGGAAATGGATATGAACATCAACCCCTTCCAACAGGTGACTACCTTTCCCTATCTCAAGCTGCAAATAAAGTACTAAAGTCAATGACCCCACTAGGGTCTTTCATATGGGGCAATTTCTCAGTTGTTCACTGCATTTGCCCTTTTTGTATTATCTGAGTGCAGGGTAATACAGGATATTTAATTATTATCCGGATAATTATGTCATCTTTCACTATATGTAATATGCACAGGAATTCTTCCAATAATTTAATCACCCTCTCAGAATTCAGTGACCCACAAATTCGATAAGTTGTTCTAATAACTTGATTAACCCTCAAAAATCATTAAAATAACTAAGAAATAATGAACAATTCGCAATTTGTCAACTTTCGGCTTTAATAAATTCTGATCACCCCCAAATTTGGTGGGAAATTTCACTTCCTGTGATTGAATTATTAGGGGAATTACTGCTGTAACAGTGAGCCATTAGAGATATAGCAAAGATCGATGCTTCAGCAGCAAATCCCAGCATTTGGATGACAGGATAACACCATGTGAATGCTTTCCGTACCACAGAAAATGTTTAGGATGTTCCTGTTGTTTTATTCTGATATTCAACTCCATAGGAAACATTAAAACCTTTCGATTTAGATCTGTGCAAATAACCTACTCATATCATGTTATGTGCTACTAGAACTGCAGGCTGTGAATCTAAATCAGATCCAGACTATATGTAAGATCCTAGGAAGGATTGCTTTATTAAACTGAAATGCCGAAAATAGTCCCAGTAAGATCCCAGTTGAAATAGTCACAGGATCTACATGAAAGTGGTCGCAATGCAATATTTTGCCATCCTAGTTGGGACTTGAGCAAGACACACTTTATCCTGGTTGGATTCTCAAGATATAACTATTAACATGATCAAACTGGGATTCTGGTGGGATCCTAGTGGGATGTTTGGTTCGTATTCCCGTTCATCCCGATGTGATTTTAGGCAGGATTCCACATAAAGATTGAACCCCACTGGGATTCCTTAAAACTGACAGACAACAGGATCTGAATGATTTGGTTGGGCAGTGGGGCTGAGTGAGTGATTGAATACTAGTATTATTTAAGGATGTCCGCTGCTGGTAGTAATTAACTTTTGAATAATTTGAGTTGTTGCATTCATAATTGCGTAATATGAGGAAAAACAAAGAAAAAAATCGACCATAGAGGTCCATGTCCCCCGCTAGCAGCACCAGTTATGGTGGATTACATCCACCATAACTGGCGCTGCTGCTGCGGGGGCCATGGACCTCTATGGTCGATTTTTTGGGGTCGATGATATCTCATATCATTGATAACAGTATGATTTGAAAATGGAGATATCGCTGATGAGCTTAACATAAATGTAATACAGCAGATGGCACTCATATTGGATTATGCACATCCATAAAACATAATACATGACTGTCCTCTCACTAAGGTCAAGGGACTCCCCAAGTTTGAAGTAGATCAGTTGAATCGTACTCCAGCTATTGTCCGGACAAGATCAAACTGCTTACAATCCAATATGGCTGACGGCGGCCATATTAGATTACGTACATTGCTGAAAAACAATCCCAACTGTCCTCTCACCAATGTCAAGGCACACCCCAAATTTGAAGTTGATCGATTAAATCGTTCACGAGTTATTGTCCGGACAAGAAAATCTAAGATCCAACTACTTATAATCCAATATGGCTGACGGTGGCCATATTGGATTATGCACATCGCTGAAAAAAATCCAAACCGTCCTCTCACCGATGTCAAGGCACTCCCCAAGTTTGAAGTAGATCAGTGGAATCGTACTCCAGTTATTGTCCGGACAAGATCAAACTGCTTAAAATCCAATGAAATCCAGTATGGCTGATGGTGGCCATATTGGATCAAGCACGTCCTTGAAAAAAAATCCTAATCCTCCTCTCAACAATGTCAAGGTACTCCCCACATATGAAGTAGATCGGTTGAATCGTTCTCGAGTTGTTGTCCGGACAAGATCCAACTGCTTATAATCCAATATAGCTCACGGCGGCCATATTAGATTACGCACATTGCTGAAAAACAATCACAACCGTCCTCTCACCAATGTCAAGGCACACACAAAGTTTGAAGTTGATCGGTTAAATCGTTCATGAGTTATTGTCCGGACAAGAAAATCTAAGATCCAATTGCTTATAATCCAATATGGCTGATGGCGGCCATATTAGATTACGCACATTGCTGAAAAACAATCCCAACCGCCCTCTCACCAATGTCAAGGCACACCCCAAGTTTGAAGTTGATCGGTTAAATCGTTCACGAGTTATTGTCCGGACAAGAAAATCTAAGATCGAACTGCTTATAATCCAAAATGGCTGACGGCGGCCATATTTGATTACGCACATTGCTGAAAAACAATCCCAACCGTCCCCTCACCAATGTCAAGGCACACCCCAAGTTTGAAGTTGATCGGTTAAATCGTTCACGAGTTATTGTACGGACAAGAAAATCTAAGATCGAACTGCTTATAATCCAAAATGGCTGACGGCGGCCATATTTGATTACGCACATTGCTGAAAAACAATCCCAACCGTCCTCTCACCAATGTCAAGGCACACCCCAAGTTTGAAGTTGATCGGTTAAATCGTTCACGAGTTATTGTCCGGACAAGAAAATCTAAGATCGAACTGCTTATAATCCAAAATGGCTGACGGCGGCCATATTTGATTACGCACATTGCTGAAAAACAATCCCAACCGTCCTCTCACCAATGTCAAGGCACACCCCAAGTTTGAAGTTGATCGGTTAAATCGTTCACGAGTTATTGTCCGGACAAGAAAATCTAAGATCGTACTGCTTATAATCCAAAATGGCTGACGGCGGCCATATTGGATTACGCACATTGCTGAAAAACAATCCCAACCGTCCTCTCGCCAATGTCAAGGCACACCCCAAGTTTGAAGTTGATCGGTTAAATCGTTCACGAGTTATTGTCCGGACAAGAAAATCTTACGGAATTACGGAATTACGGAATCACGGAATTACGGAATCACGGAATCACGGACACCGGTGTTTCTAAGTCCCCCCCCTACTAAGTAGCGGGGGACAAAAATATAAGTTGGTGTGCATTTTTTAGCTGTAGGCAACATTAAGTGGATTGACCCATGCTCCATTTCCTAACCCAGAAAACAGAGAAAATAGCCCTAGTTTTCAAGCATATTCATGAAAAATTCACATAATTAGTATTTAACTTTTTCTTATATTCTGTTTGCAGATAATCACAATGTCTATCAAAATTTATCAAATTTGATGGATGTTGCTGTGCAAAATTCTCAGCTAGAAGACTTTTAAAGGAAATCCCTATCTCTTAACCGAATATTACCGACAAAATTGACCGTCAATTACCATCAAAAACGTGCTTTTCTGCCTTAAATTATACATTTTCTTTTAATTCAAAGTATATTATTTACTTGGGATTATATCTGCTCCCATATGAGCCCCAATGTCAGCATGGCCACAGTTACACTTTAACCTAGGAAATAGAGATAACCCAATAGGAAAAACAGGCAAAATGGCTCCAAAGCCAAAAATCACCAGCGAACATCCTTAATGTCACTCTCAACAATATTACAGTCATATCACAATGCTTCGGTCCTATTTTATTTTTTTTTTCACACCCTGAAACCCCAGTTAGTCACCTCTTACCGATAAGCTGTGCCTTAATTCTTTCCATGACCTACGGTGTGCGCAGTGACATCCCAGGTCAATCCCATGACTGTCGTGTGCACAGCCCCATCCCAGGTCAATCCCATGACTGTCGTGTGCACAGCCCCATCCCAGGTCAATCCCAGGAAACCTGGTTTGATATCTCTTGGCTTCCTCAGAACCATCTTTCGTAATTGCATAAAATAGACTTATATTTTGTGATATATATCAGCTCACCACACTAGAGCTGCTCCTGACCCAATTGAGGGCCAAATTCGCAGACTCTTTCATAACGTCTCCTAACTGACCAGTCAGAATGAGCTTCCCCTCTCCGTCCATGCGTGATGCCTCCACGAACATGATCTCTCCACCCATGGCCGTCCACGCCAAGCCTACTGCTACACCAGGCTGACCGAGTCTCTCTGCAGTCTCACTCTCAAACTGAGCAGGCTAAAAACACAAACCACAATCTCATTTTATTCAGAATGTCGACAGACTGGTCAGCTCTCAAATTCTGGCCAGGAAATTCTTCAATGCTGAAGAAGTGAAGACCAAAAATTCTACAGGTACATTGCCACACAAAAGGCAAAGACCAACAATCCCAACCTCTAAATTTGATGTTGTCAAGCCAGAAAGCAATATTTTCTTGTATCATTTAGTACTTTCCTATATTTATGCTACATGGTTAAAAAGTTCCCATCTAAATTTTTGCATTGCCCATGACACAATATGAGACATAAAGCTAGAGCAGAGAAGCATATCCATTTCAGCCTAAATATTTTTTCTGGTGTTCTATTATGTGTTATAGATAAATATTAACGAAAGCTTTATGCCTGGGTTTCAATATATGCCCACGAACACTGACTGTAGAAACCAAAATTTAAGAGACATAAATTCAGAGAGCCTGCATGGCCATGATCCAGAGACAATGAAATATCTAGAACTTGACCTTCATAAAATAGGTCAAGGTCAGTCCAACTGGAAAAGTTTCTAAACAATCAGCAGTTGCATATGTAGTATGAAATTGGAGAGCCTAGATGCAATCCTTCAAAATATTTTACCGATACTAGAATTTGGCTAAGGTATGTCATCTTCAATAAGCCCAACTCACACTACGAACATTTTTCTGTATTAGAACAGAACAGTTTGTTCATGTTTTTGTTTGTGGTAACCTCACTGCGAACATTTTCTCTTGACCGCCAGTCGCCGCGATCAAGCAGAGAGGCTGCTGGTCATGTGATGGAAGCCATTTTGTTGTGTCACGTGAGAGCGGCTTCGTCACATGACCGGCAGCTGCCAGTTGATTGGATAACTGTTGGTAAATGTTCGGACATATGTTCGCGATCACCACACACTGAAGACAAAACTGTTTTGAGGATGAAAACATGTTCCGAAAATCAAACATGTTTGATTTCACGAGGTTGCCCCTCAAGCAGAATGTTCGTGTTTCTGGGCACCTCACACTGCAGACAAAACATGTTCTGAACAGTGTTTTTGTTCTAATACAACAAAATGTTCATAGTGTGAGTTGGGCTATAGGCTTCTGACCCACAGCTGATCGCACAAATATTACATGAACTTGGAAAGCCTGATTCTTCATGGGATATTGTGTTAACAAGCAGGATGGAGAGACAGAAAGATAGATGCATTTCAACAATGCAGTCAAAAGCAGTAAAAATCTTTCTCTGGTCTGTATTTTTATTACAAATACAACAATTTTCAATGATTTACTGATTTTCGGCCAGAGTGACCTTGGATCTTGACCTTTTGACCTGAAAATTAATAGGATTCTTTGCTCCATGGGTAAAGTTTGGTACCAATCCATGACATGGACCTGGAGATAATGCACAGCTTACACTTTTCAGACAGACAGACGGATGGAAGGACAGAATTCACTATCGCAATATACGACCTCGTCTCACAATCAATGTCTCTGGTAGGGGTAATGAAAATTTACAACAAAGCAATTCTCAAATGAGAAATCATGTACATATAGGCTTACACCAAGGATATCTTCCAGTGCAGCTTCGTCGATAACAATAGGCATTTCTGGTGGGTGAGCCAGCTCGGCGACATCATGGGGAACATGCTCAGACAGGCTGTCCTCCATCAGTGTTTTCTTCTCGTTGATAGGTGTCGCCACATGCAGCTTGTCCTGTTTAGCCCGGAGTTTGTTTTCGGCAACCTTGACAGCGACGGCTCTACACACAGCGGCAATCCTGCGCTCCAGTGTCCTCACACCAGCCTCTCTCGTGTACCGAGCCACTGAAAATAAATTATTGTCTTTTTTATCTTCCACAAAGATGTGGTAGTCATTAGCTGTCTCAATGGTCTGGGGACAGCTATCCACCAAGCAAACCTTCATTGTTTGCCCGATACAACACTGCAAAAATGACGCATGTGGAAAACATTTTAAAAATTTCCTTTTTTGACATGGTAATGTATGGCAACGTACACATGTATTGCATAATTATTAAACTATTGTCATATTACTGGTCAGCATGGTCAGACATGTCAGAGTTATGGGGACCTGAAAATAGGTTACATTATTTTTCATATGGCAACCTCCAGGCAACCTGAAAACAGGTTACCACCTTGAATTGAGGCCTGACTTGAATCTCAGAGACACCAATGCACTCATCGCGCAACGTGTAAAATGTAACGTCAATTCCTACATTCCATTATACATGTGCAGACTGGAAAAACAATTTAAAAACTCCTTTTTTTGACATTAGAAACTTTCACTTGCATCTCAGAGATACCAATTGCATTCATCGAACGATGCGTAAAGCATAACTTCAATTCCTACCAATGAGTTTGAGCGTATCATCAGGTATCTGTAACAGTTCAGCAGACAGTCCATGCTCCATCAGTTGTTTTGGGAGAAGATGTCTGGACGCGATGTGGACTTTTTCTTCCTGTGTGTAGCCAGGAATATAGATGAGTTCCATTCTGTCCAGTAGGGGTGCTGGGATGGTCGACATGTTATTGGCTGTGGCTATAAACATCACCTGAGACAGGTCAAAGGGCGTGTTCAAATAACTGGTGAAATGTCAAGTTTAAACATATTGGCAATATACGGAAGATGGTGATTGAACAGAGCTCAAATTATTTGTTTCAAAATCTGTTCACCTTTAACTTTCAACTGTTTCTTGCCAAAATATACTGGTGTTATATTGTCAAAAGCTATGGAAGATTAACAGCCCCTTATAGACAGTAGATTGCAAAATGATGGGGAAAATAGACCGCATGTATTTGTCAGGTTAATTTTATGAAGTCACTATAAGAGGTTTAGGCAATTTCTTGTGAATTAAGAGTTTACAACTGACAGAGAAATTTGTTGTGTACTAATTCGCCTCTGGGATATCTGTCATACTATCAAAACCCTGAGATTGTGAAGCCAGTATATTTGATTTTTTAGCAAAGAACGTATTGTTAAGTTTTTTATTGCTAGTTTGTGACATCTACAACACAAATAGATGACAGGACTGATGTGGCTGTCCATCACGCTGAGGTCATGCTTGGTCTCTTCCATGTTGTTCATTCTCAAATCACATGTTGTTGTTGTGATCCCGTGATCCAGAGAAAGATTTGATATGCTTCATCTTAGATACGCTGATAAACAGCTTGTATCACTGATGTCCCTACTCTAACAAGGAGAGTAGGGACATCAGTGATACAAGCTGAATAGTATGAGCGTACATTTTAGAGTGTTCAGAGGATCTACAATATGTATTCAGAACCTCCAAATAGGGTTGTCTCCCATTACGGCAAATTAAACGCCCCTGTCATCATTCACTTAATATGTAGCTCAGTACCATAACATTTCATAAAACAGAGTTTACCAGCCAAAAAGTCCCTATCAACATACTAAATACTAAGACATTCAAGTTTTCATTTTCAGATGTGAATATGTGCATGAGTACTGATTCCGTAAAAAAAAACATTGATGTTTTTCAAACAAATGACCATTAGCTCGGTTGTGACGTTTTGTTATAAAGATGTGAACGATTATTTAATAATTCATCACACATTGTTTGTTTTCTTTGTGTCCACCAAATTTCCCCAAATGCTCTGCAGTGGATTAGTTCTGCATAACTCAAGTTGTTGTGATATAGAACACTTCTGATAATCTCACACTTTTATTCTCCGTCGAAGGCTACATGGCTTGATGAAGACCCACAGTAGTGCGGAGAATGCTAGGGCATTTTTTCTCCCTTGGTAAGTGACTGAGTGATCGACATGACAGAAGGGGAGACAACCCTGTTGGGAGGTTCATGTGCTATAAAAGGATACTGGTCAAAAAAAAAAAAAAAAAAAAAAAAAAAAAGGATACTGGTCTGTGAAAGAATTATTCTGTTCAGGGTCAAGAACCTCCAGGAGAGCTGCAGCAGGATCACCATGGAAACTTTTACCCTGTAAGAAAGATTATTATAGGACATTAAAGTGGCTCGGCAGTTGTAGCGCAGTCAAGAAGCACACAAGCAACATGTCATCGCGTTCTAAATGTCATGATTTCATAATGTCACGATGCAATGTCACAATTGTACTGATACATTGAATGACGTCAACCCAATTCTTTTCGAAAGCAACAGGTGAAATGACTTGGAGGTGCTCCTGCATTTTTAAACCAAAATGTAGCATTGGACCATCCAATTTTTATTAAAATATTTGAACCTGTACTGAGTTTGGAATTCATCATATCGTATATCGTATATTTGGAGTATGCAGAAAATGACATGAATTTTACACATTCAAATAGCAATTTATGTAAACATTCATGGAACTGTATTAAAAAAATAGTGAAATGGCTTAAACAATGACAGTTAAAAATATTTTTTTTAAATTGTGTGGGACCCCCTAAATTTTATTTGACATTTGGAATCTATATTAAATTGAGAACCGAATATGGAGAAACTGACATGGATTTCAATCTACACTGTCCAGTGCAAGTAAATTTGTAAGTAAATTATTTCTAGAAAGTAGAAATATTTTCTTGCATTTTCGTAAGACATATTGAAAAAATATTTTTAATACCTGGCATAATTACCCCTAAATCGCTTGTGCTGGTAACTCCCATATTTAATCCTTCAATATTTAATGGAGAATCACTAGTTTTGATTTCTTTGCAATATTTTATAACATAAAATGTCCTTTTCTTGTTTTAAGAAAAATAATCTGTCCATGGGGTAAGATTTTTTTGATAAAAAAAGGCTTAAACTTTACTAGATAAATTTTCTTACACCATGGACAGATTTTTATCCTTGAACCAAGAAAACGACATTTTCAGTGAATTTTCTTACCCCAAGGACAGATTATTTTTCTTAAAACAAGGAAAGGTCATTTTCAGTCCAAACATATTCTAAGGCATTCACAACAATTTTATTAAAATTAAATATAGAACAACAATATGCATGTAAGCTATCACCACAAGCCATTTTGGGATAATTATCTTTGATACTGAAAATAATTATGCCACTTATGAGTTATGTCTTCTGAAAATACAAGAAAATATTCCTAAATTCTAGAATAAAGATCTGGATTCTAGATTTATTATTGTCCAAAAAACAAGATTTAATACAGGATGTATTCTGATGTATTTCCCATTAGAAATGGCGATAATTTTTTTTACAGTTCTGCAACCAAAGAAACATTCATACAGTAGTCTGTCATGTTGTCTTTCATGTCAACGCTAAATGTCATCAAGCTAATATCTATGTAACAAGTGTGTAAGTATCTTTCATATTACACAGGGCATGAATTTACCATAAAACTTTACCAGACCATCGGGCTGGTATATTTCATTATACAAAGGTGAAATTCTTTAATTATAACCAGCCAGTCGGGCTGGTTAGCTAGCTTTAGAACCATATTCAACCAGACAAGTTCTAAATTCACCAGCCACGGGCTGCTGGGCTTGTGGCAATTTCGAGCCCTGTCACAGAAAGAACCACACTGCCAAAAATAGGGTACTTATTAAAGTTTATGAAACTTATTTCAAGATATTTTTTCTTAAAACTAGAAAATTTTAAGAAAACTTATCTCAATAATTGTCAGAGATTGAAAATTTTCTTATTTTTTTCTTATTTTAAGAAAAATTAACTCATTTGAGATATTATTGAGCAAATTGTGCCTTATTCCAAGAAATAATATCTTATATAAGATTTCCTTTATCAGGTTTTATCTTATTATAAGATTTTTTTACTTTAATAAGTGTTTTGTTAGACAATATTTCTTAAATAAGTTTATTGGTAGACCATGTTGAGATAATAGTTTCTTAGCTTAGTATTAAAATATTTATTTCAAGTAATATTTTCTTAAACAAAACTATGTCTGTGGTCTGCATGCATGTTTGAAAAGCCAAGCATATATCCATTCAAGAATGATTTCATGCATGGCATATATGATATCCATGCCTTAAAAGACTGAAAGATGGTACACCGGGCCCAAATGAAAAGTTGTTTGGGTAACATGACTGGCCCACCATAAAACCCTATTATGCTCATATATCCAAAACTTTGTTGTTACCTTGCCAAATATAATGATAATCATGTGCAATATAGCTTTCTTTATCATGTTGGAGAAAAGCTCTCTCTAGAAATGGAGGTAAAACAGATAGTTTTTGTTTAATCTTCTGATTGATTCTTCATAGAATTCCAAAACTTCTACATATCCGCATTTGATTGTGTCAATTAAAACAAGCAAATTGTTGTCAGCCAAAAATAGGGTAATAAGTTTTTTCACCTCAATTCTAGATAAATTACATTAAAACAAGAAAATTTCAATAAATATTTTCTTTGTTTGTTCCATTTTGTCAGATTTATCTTATTTTAAGAAAAATTATCTCAAATATGATTGCATTTTACTAGATATATCTTGTTATAAGAAAAATTATCTTGACTAATATGTCTTTTTGTGATTTGTCTCCTTAAAATGTAAGATCGTGAATTGAGCGGAAACGGATCGCTACACTAATAGTATGAACCTGTGGTTTCCTGACAGAAATTAATCATTATCAATTTGTAAGAGTTACTGTTACAATTTGCCTAAGATATACTTGAAATTATATCTTCTACTTGAGTGAGGAACATATTTTTATAATTTAGTAGTTTTATCTGCAAGTCCACCTCCATGTGCGGTTATGGTTTTCATATGGGTTCAGGGATTTGATTCTGCCATTTTCAACTGAAAATTTCATGTTGTTGCACAGTTGGTATCCAGGTACTTTATTGAGGAAACTCAACTGCATGCGCCTCTCATTGGATCATTCTACAGGTGGATGAGAGTAGTATGTTGTTCAATGTGTTCAATGAACTGAGCGAAAACGTCAAAAATGAGATTTGCTTTCTTTGGGAGTGGATTTACAGATATACAACAACAAACTGGGAAACATAAACTAACTTCTGCTGGTGAAAGTGTGGATCTGCAGATCTGTTTCTTCATTTTTGTCTACCTGAACACAGTCAATCAGAAAGTAAGTTTAAGACTGTTACATTGATTTCGAAGCAAACGCGAAAAAATATATGTATAAAAGGCAAAGATACAAATATTCGTTATACTTGTCAGCTAGGCATGCAAACCAAAGTCATTGCATCAAGCCAGTGACTGCAGTATATTCAGGAAACATGTTTTTGAAATGTAAATTAGTGGCAGGTTGCCTCTGACAATCTTGACTGGCAGGAACTTTTGGGGCTTGGAGTATTCGCATAAAATTTGGGATCTGGATTCTACATGGTTTGCAGTGAATTGATTCCTCCATTCCCTAGTTCTTTGCTTCAGCTTTGGAAGAATATTTTTATATGAATTTGGTTGTATGCTTTAGCTTGCAAGACCTTGCAACCCTGTCTGTGACTAAACATTGGGACTTTCTCCATCACAAGCATTTTCTAAATTTTGAGAATTATCCATCATATCTTTGGTGTTCGGCCGTTTTACATGGTTTCAATTATATCAGTCTCTTATCATATTATACAACTTCGACATGGGCGAGAAATTTTATGCAAATATATTCTAGTATTACTGCTATAAATGGAAAGAAATACTTGTCAAGGTGAGGTTTTAAGGATGCATGCCAGAACAAAGGCCTTAAAATATTTGAAATAAGTTTTTTATTTATCTGTTTTACATATATGACTTTTGCCCTTCAATTGCATGATGATGGGTTGAAAGTGACATTAAATTCTATTCACTCAGTCACATTTCAATTGCATGACATTATTTTGATAATGTTTTTATATGCTAACTAACAAGCATATATTCATGTTCAGTTTTTGGCAGTAATTTGATATAAAAAAAAACATCAGTTAAAAACGTTAATTGATCATATTTTTGCTACCAAAGTATATGTGGAAAAGAGTATATAAAAAGGTTTGGTACTTTTCAGGACATTGCATATAAGTGAAAAATCAACCCTACTAGCGCAACCCATACCAACTGCCTATTTATGTAAACGCAACAACATGACCTTTGATTGTATATTTTTTAAATAAGATAACCGAATAACTGCAATGTTCTTGTGCAAGTTCTGTTTTCTTATTTTTTTATATTTTTTATTCTAGTTAATTTTATCTGATTATTTTTCTTATGCAAGTTAATTTATCTAGGAGTTCTGTGTCATTGTTTTTCTTATATAAGTTTACTTATCTATAGTGTAATTCTTAGCCAAGTAAATTTATCTGGATAAGTTTTCTTAAGTAAGTAAATTTATCTGGTTAACTTTTCTCAAGTAAGTAATTTATTCTTAGGCAAGACATCTTTTCTTACCACACTCTAAAAAAATCTTAATTAACATTTTGTTAACAAGAAAAATTAACTTGCATAAGATTTTTTTTCTTGAACTAGATAAATTTTCTTGAACAAAATAAAAACAAATCATCAGAAGAATTGTCTTAATTAAGATAATTGAACAAGATTTTTTATCTTGACTAAGATAAAAAACTTAGATTATTTTTCTTAGCTAAGAATTTACACCCAGATATATTTTCTTACCACACTCCAAGATATTTTTTACTTATTTTAAGTAAATTTCTACTTAAAACAAGTTTTTTTTTCTTGTTTTAAGTACGCTATTTTTGGCAGTGCATTACCAGTTTATCCACTTCGTCCAACAAGAAGACAGGATTATTGGTGCCAACTAGTTTCAATCCCTGGATGATCCTGCCGGGCAGAGCTCCGATGTACGTCCTTCTGTGACCTCGGATATCAGACTGATCACAACAGCCACCCAAAGATATCCTGAGAAAGCAAAGAAGAGATTCCAACTTTAGCATGATCAGAATTAACTATTTCGGAAAAATGCTGTCTTCGACAAGAGTATATTTTTCACTCTTGTTGTGGTGAAATGATGTTGATTCAAACCAAAAGGATTGATCAAACACACATGTAACAGTAGTTTGGATGCTCCTCTTTCCTTTTTGACAATAGTTAGAGTGCTTTAAACATGATAAATCACACTCTTAACATACTGAGAATGATATTATCACAGTTAAGGGAGGTTTAATGATGAGGGAGGGAGGGAGGCTTAAGGATGAGGGAGGGAAGGATGCTTAATGATGAGGAAGGCTTATTGACGAGAGAGGGAGGCTTAATGATGAGGGATGGAGGCTTACTGATGAGGAAGGGAGGGATGCTTAATGATGAGGAAGGCTTATTGACGAGAGAGGGAGGCTTAATGATGAGGGATGGAGGCTTACTGACGAGGAAGGGAGGGATGCTTAATGATGAGGAAGGGAAGGATGCTTAATGATGAGGAAGGCTTATTGACGAGAGAGGGAGGCTTAATGATGAGGGATGGAGGCTTACTGACGAGGAAGGGAGGGATGCTTAATGACGAGGAAGGGAGGGATGCTTAATGATGAGGAAGGCTTATTGACGAGAGAGGGAGGCTTAATGATGAGGGATGGAGGCTTACTGACGAGGAAGGGAGGGATGCTTAATGATGAAGGCTTATTGACGAGAGAGGGAGGCTTAATGATGAGGGAGAGAGGCTTAATGACGAGGAAGGGAGGGAGGCTTAATGATGAGGAAGGGAGGGATGCTTAATGATGAGGAAGGCTTATTGACGAGAGGGAGGCTTAATGATGAGGGATGGAGCCTTACTGACGAGGAAGGGAGGGATGCTTAATGATGAGGAAGGCTTATTGACGAGAGAGGGAGGCTTAATGATGAGGGAGAGAGGCTTAATGACGAGGAAGGGAGGGATGCTTAATGATGAGGAAGGCTTACTGATGAGAGAGGGAGGCTTAATGATGAGGGATGGAGGCTTACTGACGAGGAAGGGAGGGATGCTTAATGATGAGGAAGGCTTATTGACGAGAGAGGGAGGCTTAATGATGAGGGAGAGAGGCTTAATGACGAGGAAGGGAGGGATGCTTAATGATGAGGAAGGCTTATTGACGAGAGGGAGGCTTAATGATGAGGGATGGAGCCTTACTGACGAGGAAGGGAGGGATGCTTAATGATGAGGAAGGCTTATTGACGAGAGAGGGAGGCTTAATGATGAGGGAGAGAGGCTTAATGACGAGGAAGGGAGGGATGCTTAATGATGAGGAAGGCTTACTGATGAGAGAGGGAGGCTTAATGATGAGGGATGGAGGCTTACTGACGAGGAAGGGAGGGATGCTTAATGATGAGGAAGGCTTATTGACGAGAGAGGGAGGCTTAATGATGAGGGAGAGAGGCTTAATGACGAGGAAGGGAGGGATGCTTAATGACGAGGAAGAGAGGCAGGTCTAATGGTGAGTAAAGGGAGGGAGGCTTAACATGCTTAATGAGGACTAAGGGAGGGAGGTTTAATGACGAGGGAGGGAGGCTTAATGACGAGGAAGGGAGGGATGCTTAATGACGAGGAAGAGAGGCATGCCTATTGGTGAGTAAGGGAGGGAGGCTTAATGACGAGGGAGGGAGGCTTAATGATGAGGGAGGGAGGCTTAATGACGAGGGAGGGAGAGCCACTGACGAGAGCACGGGGCTCAATGCAAGGGAGGGAGGCTTAATGACGAGGCAGGCTTATTGATGAGAGAGGGAGGCTTAATGATGAGGGAGGGAGGCTTAATGACGAGGGAGGGAGGCTTAATGACAAGGGAGAGAGGCTTAATGACGAGGAAGAGAGGCAGGCCTATGGTGAGTAAGGGAGGGAGGCTTAATGCGGACTAAGGGAGGGAGGCTTAATGACGAGGGAGGGAGGCTTAATGACAAGGGAGAGAGGCTTAATGACGAGGAAGAGAGGCAGGCCTATGGTGAGTAAGGGAGGGAGGCTTAATGCGGACTAAGGGAGGGAGCTCTAATGACGAGGGAGGGAGGCTTAATGACAAGGGAGAGAGGCTTAATGACGAGGAAGAGAGGCAGGCCTATGGTGAGTAAGGGAGGGAGGCTTAATGCGGACTAAGGGAGGGAGGCTTAATGACGAGGGAGGGAGGCTTAATGACGAGGGAGGGAGGCTTAATGACGAGGGAGGGAGGCTTAATGACGAGAGCAGGAGATTTAATGACGAGGGAGGAAGGAATTTTATAATAAATTTTGTAATTATTTTTGCACCAACCAAATAAATTCATCAATTTCTGGCAAACTGATGCAGCAGTTTGATACAATTTGGGATGGAACGAACAATGTTCTGGAAGTTACAGTCAGCCTTCAACAATACTATTTCTTGGAAGACATCAGACAAACTCTTTGACACCATTTTCAAGGACATTATTTAACAAAAGTTTGAGAGAGAAATGTGTAAAAAAAACTATAAAAAAAAAAGAAATACGTATTTTTGTTGGCAAACCAGACTAGACAAATATCTCATTACTAACCTGTGAAACTCTCGTCCTAAAGTGTGCGCAATGGACCGACCTACACTCGTCTTTCCCACTCCTGGGGGTCCAACAAAACATAGAATGGGGCCCTTGAGGGTATTCTTCAACTGTCGCACAGCCAAGTACTCGATGACTCTCTTCTTCAACTTGTCCAGTCCATAATGATCCTCATCAAGATCTTTTCTGAGAGACAATGACAAAATCCATCCATTTATGTGTCTCACAGTAAAAGCAAAGCAATATACACAGTGAACCTGAATATACTGACCATGCTTGGGACCAGATTATAGTGTCGGTATTGACACGGTTCTGCTTTATCAAGGTTAACGTTCATAATACATGTACTTTAAATTAAGTATTGGGACCATGGATAATGTTGGTATTTAGAGGTTGGTCAGTTTACACAGGTTTTACTATTCACAGGTTTCACTATAGTTTAAATTAAAGTTGCAATGCAAAGGTTGCAATTTTCCAGTTTCCAGCCATATTTTGATTGAGAGTATGGAAAATGATGAATTGGTATGGTGAAAAGAAAATATCAACAGGGAATGTGCCTGTTCTGGTCTCAAAAGCACACAGAGAATGTCCTAGATTTTTCACTTTCTCAAACGGGGCATCCGGGACATTTTGCACGACTCGTAAGGGCCTTGGTTATCGAGTGTAGTTGTTACTAGTTGAAAATGTTTGCCTGCTGGACAGTGTGAAAGCAAGTATAAATTGACAGATGTGAACTTCACTTTGATCATCCATGTACATATTGTATTTTAAAGACTTCATAACCAGCGGACAATTTGTGAGAATTTTTAGTTATTCAGCGAAGAGAATGGGTCCATTGATAGACCGAAAATGACCCCAACGGAAACCCTGTCAGTGCACCACTGCAAAATCAGCAGGAAGAAGTGAGTGAGCTCAATGTTTCAGCAGGAAGAAATCAGGTATTATCTTCCCCTGTAAGTGTTGGGCTGGTTATTTTTTAATTATTTCAAAGAATTTAAAATTGACCAATGTGGGACATTTTTTGTATATGTGAAAAGAGGACAATTTTTGTCATTTAGAAAGTGATCGTATAACAGTATTTTCATTATTTTGGGATTAATCCCAAATTTTCTGCACTAGAATCTGTACTATTCTATGATAGTGTAATCCCAAAATAACAAAAATACTGTTATATGTGGAAAGTTCATTATTTCAAGAGCGTTAACACATGTTTTAATAAATATTAAAATTCCTTTGTATTTCACTTTTAAGGATGTGCCTGTGCCACAGGTGAAATCTTATCATGAACTGCTGAATTTCCAGTACACATTGAAGAAAACTTCCTGTTCATTTCTTATTATAACATGTATCAGGTACAATTCATAATTTTTTCCCCTAAATTAAATTTGAATGTAAAAAAATCCTCCTCAAAGTGTAGCCTACTGTTCCAGCTAGGAAGTCTATGAGTGTGAGATAGACAGAGCATGTGGTGATTTGGAGAAGAACTGGGTTGTGTTTTAGTATTTGCGGATGTTAATTCTGGCTTTACTGTCAGAAAAATAAGTTTCATCTCGCATCAGCGGAGTCTGTAAAACGAATAAATGCGACAGTAAAACCAACATATAATGTTCGCAAATATTTTACAACATGGGTATTCCCATTCTAATTCCACTTGTTCCTTTCCAAAGTAATTCCATAACTTTACTTTAGAAACTGGTGCATATTTAACCACATTCGATGTAACATGAAACCTGCTCGCTCATGCAGTTGTAATACTGGAGGCTGCCTTGGAGCCCAGGTGTTCGCCAGGTGTTCACAAAACAGATGACCAAGAGCGATCGCGCAGCAAGTTGAAACAATTTGCGGCCATCTATGAAAATTTTTAAGTCGCAATTTATATTTTTAGCTGACCAATCGGGTATGCGGATTGAATCGCATGGTAATTAGAATACTGAATAAGGGTAGACAACTCATATTCCTACGAAGTAGGCTCTCATTTGCAAATTGTCCGGTAATGAGTGAGTCAGTCCATCCGAATCCTTTTGTCGGCAAAATAAGGAGAACCGTTGACATTAGAACCTTGATTTTTGGCATGAAGATGCATTAGGGGACTGTTACCAGCAAGTTCTGAGCTGACCTACTTTTGATGTAAATTTCTGGTGATTTTTGATAAATATCACTGCTGATTCTGACTTGGGCAGTTCCCATCTTAATATAGGCAGGATTTCAACTGGGGTGGGGATTTCCCAGAGTTCAGTTCGCGTCTGAGTCCTAATGCCTACCCTACTTCGTAGGTCCTGTGTCGTTAGTCACGCTGCCATGTGTGGATATAGTAAATACAAATTCTTTCTTATTGTTCCAGAAAATTCAGTCAAATTTGTGGAACTGCAGACTGATATACCCACCTGGCATGCAGGATATCCAGGGTGTCTTTGCTACTCTTAGACCAAGGCAACTCAGCCATCAGCTCTAAATAACTCCTGAAATGACAACAGCACAATAGTAATGAGAATGGTAATTGGTAGCCACCTATAGATTAGGTGCATATGATTTCTGCATATGATCTTTCGGCCAGTCACCATTAACTGTTTCCATCGAATGATGGCGCTAAGCTACACAGATTAGTCTCTCTGTAGTAGTACTATCTGACGTACATAGCAGAAAACTGTGTAAAAATGTGCGACACTGTTAAACTATTTCTTCACATTCAACTGTGAAATAAAGCCATATTAGTTGTCTCCCTTGTTCTAACATTCATCTGTTGTTTATTAATAAACGGGAAAACTGCTCATATATATTATTATTTCTGGGATAAGATGAATAGATTTTGGTTAACTTCCTCCATTGTTGTTGTTTTATCATCAGTTCATCAACTGATTGCAAAAATTAGTTCACTAATCCCTATAAATAATTAACACAGTTGCTGTTAATTTATTTAAAATCCTACTGATAAGACCACGCTTTATCGTCAGGAGTATATATAAGGAGATCAAATTGCCTATATTGGTAACATAACTATACCGTTCAAGTGTTTCAGATGTTGAACAGAATGTTGACTTTTAACAAAGACAGAAAAAATTCCCTGGAGCGATAATGTAACAGGGAGCCTCACTGTCAAAATAGTGACATGGCTCCTACTTACGTGAGTCGTGATGTCACTATCGTGAAGGCATGACTCTCTGTTGAGAATGAAGCACAAACCATATATAATCCTGTCTGTCTACATGTCTGCCCTGCTCGATATCATTAATCAACATGCCTCCTAATAATTATGTCCACTTGTGATGCAGAACAGGAAATGTCCACTTGGACAGAAGAAGAAAACCGAGATACTCACCGTATCATAGCATGCTCTGGCATGTGTGGCGCCATTTGTTTCAAACGCCTTAGCTCCTTCATGGCAACTTTGTGTGTGGTGTCCGGCATCTTGGCTGCCCTTCGAAACAGATACAACAATATTTTTATAGGATGCTTTATGTCGAGTGGTCCGATACCATAGACAGTATGGCAACATGAAAGGTCGATAAAGGGTTGTACATGAAATTGTATATTGAATGATGATTGTTTGAGTATTAGGTGTTTAAAGCATTTCTAATATCATCTGAGAGTTGAAAAGAAATCATTTGACAGTTTACATCAGTTTTGATGAAAAATTTAGTCAGTAAAGTAAAGTTATGTCAGTGACAAGCTTTCTAAGCATGGCTGTAAAGGGGTAAAGGCCATGGCGGCCATACTGGATTACACAAGTTGCCGAAAAACAATCCCAGCCATCCTCTCACTCTTCCCAACCACTGTCCAGGTTTGATGTCTATCGGACAAATCAGTTCTGTTGTTAGGTCCAAAACGGTATTACTTTCTGAACGAAGATTCACGAAGAAGTGGTGTAGTAATGAGCAATTGCTTTTCTTCAGAAGCACCCCATTTTGGTTTAACGTCACACTCAAGGTTATTTCACTCATATGGTGACAGCCAGTTTGAATGGTGGAGAAAGCTGGATTACCCGGAGAGAACACAGTTGCCAGCTGGCCTGTAGGATATTGGATGGTCGATGTCTACGTATAATTATTTCCAATAAATTATGAAAATTAATAAATATAAAAAATAAATTTAATTCGATTTTTTTTATTTTTTCTTTCATCTTTGGCTCAATTAAAGTCATTCCCTATAATGTCAAGCCGAGTCATTCCCTATAATGTCAAGCCGAGTTACTACAGTTTTTAATTATCTACCATACCCTGCCCTCTATGTCATAGAGGGCAGGGTATGGTAGATAATTAAAAACTGTTACCTCGGCTTGACATTATAGAGAATGACTTTAATTGAGCCAAAGATTAAGGAGAAATACACTTAGAAAAAATAGTTTAAAAAAAATATCGGTTTTAAATTTTTTTATTTTTTTATTTATTAATTTTCATAATTTATTGGAAATAATTATACGTAGACATCGACCATCCAATATCCTACAGGCCAGGCAACTGTGGGAGAGAACCACCGACCCAGCAAGTGACAACAACAAGGACAGGGATAAAGCTATTTCATGACCCGAACCAGAAACATTTAGTTCTAATACTACTTAACCATAACTTACATCATCAGTTCCTGTGGCAAACTCCAACAGCAATCTGTATCTTACTTTTGTCAATTTTGGTCTACATAGAATATTATACTAACATTTAATTCAACTTCAAAGTTCATAACTGTGAGTTGCTCGATTTTGTAAAGAAAATATTCCATTAAATATCAATAGAATGAGGACTAGACCAATAGAATGGGGACTAGACTACATGTAGATCATTTAATGGAATAATTCTTTACAAAATCGAGCAACTCACAGTTATGAACTTTGAAGTTTGTTACGTCGTAAACAATAATAGAAAAACGCAACAGAAAAAATTTGTGAAATCAAGGATTAACAATCAAATATTTATTTACAATACTAAAACCATATACAAATTAAGTAAGGTCAACTTAACAAACAAATATAAAATACAGTCTTACTGTTCAATGCTATACCAGTGTATCTCTCACAGTTCGTACTAACGTGCAAATCTCTATGCAGTCCGTGCCGACGTGCAGAAATTGCGTTCCTGTATTTTTATAGTCCACACCGCTCAGCTGTTGTCCAGTTTTCGTCAGTTCAATCACATAGATAATACAGCGCCAAGAGTCAATTCACAGGAATATACAATCCAGCAGTCAGTAATCTCAGGCTACAGTAATATCCAGTAGCACAATCTAATGCACCCACAAAGAAGCCAGTTAGAATCCCTCCTAAAATGACTAATTGTCCGGCTATTTATACTCTATGTGGCATTCAGTACATTCTATCAAATCAAGAAGCTTCCACCGGTACAGCAATGACGTATGTTCTAACCCAGATGCGATCACGACGACTTCTAGAAAGCTCGAAATGATTAACCCACAAAACAGTATCATGTAGCTCTATCATTCCAGAAACATCGACATGTGTAGAGTGTAGATGGCGCTGTGTCAGGGATTCATAGAAGTCCAAAATTTTGCCACCGGATACTGAAATTTCAGTATTTTTTTTACCTCAATTGAGTTTTTATCAGTTTTTGCCACCGGCGTCCTTATTGCTATTGAGTATTTTTGTGTTTTGCCGCCGCCATATGTAATGGTTCTGAGAAAGAGTTTAAAGCTTAGAATAAAGTAATATAAGATCAAATTTGACATAATCATTGAACTGTCTTAATTTATTTGAACAAGAATAGAATATTCCATCACCACAAAGTCAGCCTCCTAGGGGTGCAGTCTATCGGAGATGGCTCAATTCCCATCTCCTACCGACAACTGCACCCCAATTACTAGCATTGTTTCAGTTATGAAATATTTTTGTTAATTTAAATAATCCATATCCATCCTAATTTGGAATGAACGAGATCTGAATTGCGATATTTAATCCCAATTAGGGGTTTTCCCTAAAATGTTGAACATGCCTCGAAATATTAAGAGAGCACGGGGTGATAAAAAAAACTGATCCCCTGATTTTTGGTCCAGGTGATCGTTTTTTTTTATCTCCTAGTAGATCAACCAGGTAACCAATCGATCACCTGAATCGATCACCTAAAACTAGAGATTTCATGTTGTATGAACATCATGAATGGATTGTTTTTTCTTAAGTGAAATTGTGCAAAATGACTCAATGTGCATGACAATTTACTAAATTCATTTCAGAAAATATATCCAAGATACAACTTGACATTTTAAGAACGTGTTTTACTCATTCCTGACTGTCTCTTAACCCTAGACTAGTGCTGTCGATGTCCGAGTGCCAGCCTGTCAAGCAGTGTTGAACCTTTCAAAATGGGTTCAAAAACGGTGACTGTCAAGTCGTTGGAATTGATAAATAAAATGAAATAATGGATGGTATTTGATGCACGATACATTAATTTGAAGCCCTGAAGATACATTCGGAACATAGTTGGCATTTTACAGCTTTAGAAATATTTAGGAAACGCACATTTGGCAAAAATATTGTACCGTAAAACTCACATAAGAAATTTTATCACTTTCAGATTACTACCGATGGATGGTCTGTTTTGCTTCATTCCGACTAAATAACTCATCTAAAATCTTATAGATGTCACGCTATGTATTCCTGATTACACTTAGGATAAAGAATACTGAAAATTTATTAAACATTCGGTAAAAATCTTGTTGTTTCGGTGAACGAAGCCAAACGCCATTGTGATTCTGTCGAATTCGACCACGGGGCATGCGTACTCAAGCGATATTTTATGGTTGACCAATCAGTAAGTCGGGTTACCTCAGGTGATCAGGTTTTCGCGGGGTTGAATGAAAAGAATTTAAAACAGATGACCATTTTACACAATAACATCGACGCATTTCTACTACGTCACCTAAATGCTTGTGTAAATGGAAACACGAGTTGTTACCCTTCAATTTGAACGTGGAGAATGTCTTCCTGGATTTCTTTGTGGAAGTTTGCAAACGATCTTGTAAACAAGGTGCGTTTTTACTCGTTTCAATGAACTTTACTGAATAAATGACATGCTGTTTTACATTTCTGGACGAGTCGGGTGCGAGCGTACGTCTAAAAAAATTTTTAAACGGAGTTGTTGGTCGAATTACAAGTTTTAGCATTCACCGGGATTGAGTTTATAGCTGAGAAATTGAATATTTACTGTGTTAGACGCATACACTTCAGTTTTTTTACAGTCCGAATTGAGTTTCCTAGTGAATTTTGCCACCGAATACCGGTGGCAAAACCGACGTGTATGAATCCGTGTGCAGATGGCGCTGTGACCCAATTACCCTCGTCATACGGGTCTCTTCGTGCGTCGGCCATTTGCAATTATGATAAATCAGTCACGAGAGCTTCAAAAAAATTCCAGATGGATGACTCACATAATACGTAGCTCTATTATTCTAGAAATGTCCACAGTGTCTACAATGCCATGACAAGTTGAATTAAATGTTAGTGGAATAAGATCTATGCAGACCATAATTGATAAACCTGAAACACAGATTTCCTGCTGGAATTGTCTTCTACAGGAATTGATGATATAAATTATTAAGTTGAATGGTTTTTTGAAAATAGCATTTTCAAAAATTAAAATTAAATTTTAAATTAAATTTTTTTATAAATCCGAATATCTTCACAACCTACAGGTTTACCCTAAACAAATTTATATATTTGGAATCCTTAATAAATGTGCTCTCAACAAATATATACATTACCATAGCTATGAGGCATACTTTTAGTTTTATAAAGATAGAGGGTGTCTAAAAGTGTCTGCATGAGGGCTCAGTATCCTAAACACCACAGTCAAGGCATGGTCACCTTGGTCAAGGGGAGATAATCTGGCTGAAAATTCCACAAAGACGGGGGTTGAGTGCAAGCTGGGACGAATATTAAAGGGATATGAATCGTACCCCGACATCAAAGGCGCCGCCGCGAGCTCACGCTGAATGTATGTCTCGCCTGCTAGGTCTCGCGCTCTACGCGCATGAGCCTTTGCATCGCCTAGTTTTCGTCACGAATTCATTCCAGATTTTACCAGATTTATAGATGTGCTTCTGCAGCAATTGGCATCAGATTATTTGATTGAGACAGGTACTATTTTGAGAGAAGAAACTTTTGAGGGATTTTCATCGAAAAGATGCATACTTTCATGACAACTTTCGACCGCTCTGCGCTGCCGATAACTGAGCGGACGGAGCGGGAAGGAAAAACTCATTGTTTTCCTTCTTTGTGATCAAACTTCTCATTTATCTCAATTTTTGAAGTATATCTGTGCTAGTTTTTACAAAATATGCAAGCATGTCATTGACAGTACGCAAAATGTTTTAATTTTCCATTTTCGTTTTTGTAAATAATTGCTCGTGAAAATCGTAAAAATGCCCAATATCTAGAATTCTGAACAAATCTCACAATTCTTGTATGTTTTTGTGATTGAACTACTCTTTTGGGTCATTTGTTTTTTTTTTAGATTTTTTTTCTCCGTGCACTAGTTTTGTTTCTTGTCGTTTGCATGATGTATTCCTTTTGCCACTCGTTAAGCTGTAAAGGATTTTTTTTGGTCACCAATCTTGGCCTAAATTGAGTTGATTGGCGTTCACGTTAACGGAGCCTAGTTGACAAGCATGTGTATTCGCCCAGCATTGACCAGTGAAACAGGGTGGGACTCGCAGCAAAGCACACGTGACGGTCTTTTGTGCACAAAAAGCCAATCAGTGACGAGGCGTACTAATTAACCAATCACTATCACTCATTAACATATCAATTAGCGAGACAAACTCTAGTTCAAAGAGAGCCGCGTTTCATATCCCTCTATACTCGTCCCAGGTGCAAGCAATTCAGACTGATGAGCGCACACCAGAAACAATACTTTCTTCTTTTGTGGTTTCACTTGGCTATTGTGGGTGTGAAGTTACACTACAATAATGGACTGATTACAACAGAACAATGTGACTTTCAAGCGAATACACCATTTCATTTGAAAAATATGATTGCCAAGTGGATACTTAGAGATGAGACTGAATAAAATTAATCTCTAGCTTGACAAACACTTATAAGAAAAAAATGATGAGGGAGGGAGGTTTTTTGGTTTTAGTTTTTTTTCTCTTTCACACAGACCAAAAACATTCATCTTTTCTGGCAATTTTCATGAACCCAATAATGTTCTTTGAGTTACTTGAAAGATCAGCCCTCAACAAAATTACTCAATGTCTAAGAACATTATTTTGGCGAAACTTTGTGAGAGACATGAGTAGTGTGACTAACGTCACAAGACCTATGAAGTAGGGTGAGGAAGCTGTTATAGGTCACCTAGATGACTTGGGGGTCCAAGCGTAATGTTATACGTCACCAAAGTAGGTCAAATTTTCATCAAAAGTAGGTCAGCTAAGAACTTGCTGGTAAAAGTCCCCTGATGCATGTTCATGCCAAAAATCAAGGTTCTAATGTCAACAGCTCTCCTTATTTTGCCGACGAAAGGATTCAGATGGACTGACTGACTCACTTACTCATTACCGGAAAATTTGCAAATGACAACCTACTTCGTAGGAAAATGTGGAAAAAAAATGAAGAAAAAAAACAAAATGCAAAAAAATTGCTGTGGGCAATAACTAGAGCCTTAGGCACTGAAACGGGGCTATTTAAATGTAAAATAGACTGTTGGAATAATTCCACTAACTCTTTGATGTTCCATCTCATGGCGAAGAGCCATACTTGTACTCTCACACATTCCTCTCAACAAGGATCTCTAGTGCATTAGGGTAATTGTACACATATATATATTTAAAAAAAAACTGCTGGGACAGATATTTATTATGAAACCAACCTGGTGAAATGATAAAATAATGTCTTCACTGCATGTTACCAATATTTGTAAAAATTTCACTTTTTTCAGATAATCGAAAGCATATCCTTCAGCAGTAAATAACAATACGAAGATGTGCATCTGAAAATCACTCGTCTCTGGGTACGGTACATTCATAATGTATTCAATTTGAACCAAGATATCAGGAACACCAAGCAGTCAAGTCACAAATATACAGATTATCAAAAATTTTGCAATTAAGAATGACCCCCAAGGTTTCCGTCCAATCAGAGAAACCGGTTAAAGTTTCTTGATGCATCAATGATGTATACCAAATTTTACATCGAGCATTTAAACAGTATCAGAGATAGAGATCATTAATGATTTAGCATAAATTAAAGATGGCCGCTCATCCTTCCCGCCACTCAGAGGAACTGATGTGGTTATTAATTGAAAGTCCCTTGATACATTGATGCTGTATACCAAGGTTTGTATAGAACACTGAAATGGTATCAGAGGTATACATCATTAAAATTTTTGCATAAATTAAAGATGGCCACCAAGGTTTTCAGTCAATCAGGTCCCGATTTAAAGTATCTGTATGCATCGAGATTGAATACCAACTTTCATATAAAACAATTGAATGGTAACAGAGATATGTATCATTATCGATTTTGCATAAATTAAAGATGGCCTCCAGGATTTCCAGCTAATCAGAAAAGCCGGTTTGGTAATTCATTGAAAGTTGCTTAATGTATCGATGATGTATACTAACTTTCGTATTGAACAGTTGAATGGTTTCCGGGATATGGATCATTATCCATTTTGCATAAAATTAAAGATGGCCGCCAAGATTTCCACCCAATCAGGTCCCAATTCAATTCCTTGACTAGGCAAATAAGCATACCAAATTTGGAATTCTTCAGTGGAACCGTTTTCCATCTATCTCGCTCATGTACTGACGTACGAACAGACGGACGTTCAAGACGACAATACCCCATGGCCAAAATTGGCCGAGGGGTAAAAATGAGTATTGAGATACAATGTAAAATCCTCATGGTTAGATGGACTGAAGCTATGCTGGGAAGCATCCTCTCATGGCATCATATTGTTTCATGTATATCCTCCCTAGTATATTACAGTTCTATTTGGTTATCTCCCCTGTCACCTTACAGCTTCAAAACTGTGATATGAAGAGCTCTTTCTGTAGATCAGGGGGAAATGCTTGCAACATTTCAGGAATATTTCAGAAGTAGAATGAAAAGAAAACATTTCTGAATACAGGGAAATTATTACGTAAATGATTTGACCTTCACTGGATTTTAGAAACTTACTATAAAAAGATAATGGAGAGGGTCTTGAGGGGTGAGCTTAAATGGCGAAAATTCCAAACTGTAACTCAACACACATATTTCATGAAAATGTAAATGAATACAGGCAAAGTGAAATATCCCATTGTTTTCTACAATGAATTACACTTATACTGGTATTATTTAATACTAAATTACTGCCCAAACACGCTTTCTAATGAGAATGAGTTAGTCCCACAAAATCACTCAACATGCGCCTCTCAAAATATGTGGTTTAGCAGACGACATATCTTGAGCACGAAAGTAGTGCCACTGGAAAATGAACTAAAACACGCATAAAATTAGATAAATGGAAATGTAACTTAAACATATCAGACCTGCAACTATACGCGAACATTAAAAACACAGAAACCTGGACATTCTAAAGAAGGAAGTTTCAGACCTCTTTCTTGTCGTGTAAGAACTCTATCTTTTGCTGTGTTAGCAAGACACAGAGCTGCAGCTCAATTTTTTCTGACTACAGAACAGGACCATTAGTCCCTACAGGCCTACATCGCCCCGTGAAAAGGGTTGATGAGATGCTAAATATCTGACATGGCAGTGGCCTGCGAAGCTAGAAATTTATTTCATTCCGCCTAATGTGAATTTCAAGCAGATGCTCAGTTTTACTTGAGTCTATGTTCCAGGTCCAGGTTGTCATCATGTTCAGCATCCTCTTCCTCTTCCTCTAGGTCATTGTTAGCTAGTTTCCTGAACACACGCTTCATATTCAGCGGCCGTCCACCATCTTTACGACTGACGATCTCAACATTCTCCTTCCTCGCTTTTTGCAATAGCTTTAGACCCTAGAAATTACAAACATGCCTAGATCAATGAACTCCTTCAAAGGGACTTACGGACAACTATTTTGTTTTTCTCAACTGTTCTTTTTCTTGAATTATTTCATTTAGTTTTTCTGACTGCAGTTCACTTTTTCGCAGTATCCAGAATTAATTGGTGCAACTGCATTTCACAATTTCAGGAAATTAAAATCTCATTTCACACGGCATGTATTTGTATACGAAAGAGATGGGAAATGCAACCCAGTATATCCTGTAATTTAAGAATTAGCAAAGTTTTATGCTAATTATCACACAAGAACACATGGTACAATGTCTGGTTTAACTGTGACATGCTGAGCCCACTCCGCTCCATTGACAAGCAGACCATGCCGATTGGCTGCGATCCATGAGCACGAAAGCTGCACAACCCCAGTGCAATCAGAGGGTATATCTGACAGTAGGATATATACGATCTGATGCAATGAGAATGAGAAGCATGAATACCTCAATTTGCCTCATGAGCAATGGTAGAGTTTTCTTGAATCGTTCTGTTAAATCGACAGCATCTAGCACCTGTAACTTTTCTGTGAAGGAGGCCTTGACGATGGCGGCTGTCAGGTCGGGAAGGTGCTGACTGGGCAGGGACTCCAGCATCCGCTTCAAGAAGAATAATTTCAGAATGTGATTAGACAACTTAAGATGAAAAAAATAAGCTCAAGTAATCTCATATGTTTTACCATCCTGGTCACTCGTATCTCGAATGGAAGTGAGCTCCAGTAATGATTAGGCTTACTGAACGGCCACTTCTACTGGGAGACCAAGCATGGCGGACACGTATGGAGAAGGTGATGAAGACTGGTCAATAAGCTGAATGGGGACTAAGTACGACTAGGAATTTTTGTAATATTGTTTGGGATAACACATCACATAATTATGGTAGCTCCAGGGCTCGAAATTAAGTTTTTCAAGTGGTTGCCTAGTCTGGTTGTTCCAAAAATAAATCACTTGCCCCATTTTTTTTGTAATTTTAGCCTTCAAGTCACATTTCATTTTCATATACTAGGCCTCAAAAGTAGTCTTTCTGATAGCGTCAAGTAACTAGATTGTTTTAGTAGTAGCCATTTTCTATCTAAACCAGTTTTAGAAATTTAGAATTATTGTCATTGAACTAAGGATAAAGAAAATTAGAAGTTTTTTTTCTGTTTGAGGAATAATAGTAAAACGAATGCATGGAATTCTCATTAGGATAATAGGTTTTGTCAAAGAAACACAGGAAAGAAGCAATCAGAGATTGCTTAATTTTATGCCCCCACTTCCGCTTTAGTCCGACACTGCCCTGCCATTGTGCTGTTCTGTATTGGTCGGTGGAGGCCTAATTTGGATACTTATAAAAATTCTGTTTCACTTTTTCGCCATGCCTTGCATACTACATATTCCAATTATCAAGGCGATCGACCAACAAGTGATAATACAATGTTTTGATGCAAGATGGTCGCCGGGGCTTTCGCCAAATCAGAAAATGTGACCTAGTTATTAGACCTACATTCCTTGGAGTATATTATGGTGAAATTATGATGCGATAAGTGAACTTTGAATTTTGCACTCAATTCACCCTTTTTGGGGCAATTTCATACTTCGGGACCTATGTGGTCTGCTTTGGAATGTAGAATAACATATATTCACTTTCCCAGTCCAAATCAGTTAATTGAAAATAGGATGATTTTATTTGGTCGATCAAGGTCTAATTTGCATAAATATCACAACTCTGCTTCAGTCACTTTCTTCACCTTGATTTAATTGTATAATGTTTATCTCAAGTATCAATCCAGCCTGGACAAATATATCCCATTCACTAAGGTTTGAGGGACAAAGGGCTATAACTCTTGAAAATATAAACGAAATGCAGAGAAACTTCATGCTGCGCAACTATGGGGCATTGACCACATATTATGCAAATTTCACACTTGTCCATACAATATTAACCGAGATCCAGCCCGGACAAGTCGCAATTCACAAAGATTTCAGGAACAAAGGGCCATAACTGGCTTGAAAATATACGCGAAATGCGAAGAAACTTCACGCTGCACAAATACAGGGCACTGAACACATTACATGCAAATTTCATACTTGTCCATACAATATTAACCAAGATCCAGACCGGACAAGTCCCAATTCACTGAGATTTCAGGAACAAAGGGTCATAACTCTTGAAAATATAAGCAAAACATGGCAAAACTTTACGCTGCACAACTATGGGCCACTGACCACATATCATGCAAATTTCATACTTGTCCATACAATATTAACCGAGATCCAGCCTGGACAAGTCCCAATTCACAAAGATTTCAAGAGCAAAGGGCCATAACTTTAGAAAACAGAATTATGCGAAGTCGTACCCCCCCATTTTTTATTTTATTTTTTATTTCCTAATCATATTCAGTCACCATCTAGCCTGCTGACCATTCTTAATCACATTCACAAGCATTTGAACCAGTGCATTTTCTTGCTGTCTAATAGTGATAGTATAGAGAAATGTTTTGTTTGATCTCCCAGTCATGTCCGCCAATCGGTAACTGTTGCCAGAGGCCTAGTTCAAAACGAGACCTTGAGAACCTGGATGCATCATGGATGTTAAAGATGTAATCAGCCTCAAAATTGATGAATTTTGCAAGCTCTCCCCTGTGCGTTTTTCAGCAGTTTTCTAAAGCATCATACATATCATATCGCCATATACATGTACATGTACAACGAATGCAAGAGTATCTTGTCAGAGAAATTTGAAACTCGGCCCGCTTCGACGGGTTTTCTGTATCGCCATTGAATATGTGTTGTACTTGGAAGGGAAAATGGCATCACTTTGTGTTGTTTGAGTAGCGATGCTCATAAATGATGCTGAACAGCTGCAGCCATGGGATAACATCACAGCTCATGCCTAAGCTAAGCTTCGGTAGAATGGCAGAGCATACTTAGGTGGAATACACCACACATGTTTAAAACTGCTCGCTTTTTTATTGACAGTCTGATAATAAACATCGAAAAATTATTACACGATAATATTCACTAAGGTAGTCAACCTGGTCATTAACTCATAATTCAAAAGATTAGCTTGCAATTGTCACAGCTGTCACAGTTCAGATGGCAACAATAATTTAAGAACCGTGAATACACAAATTACTACAAATATCGCCAAATCCAATTCATAGTTCATAACAATGTGCATGTTCACTGAACATGACGAGGAGATTTGACAAAGCACATATCGCAACTGTCCATCAAGACAGTATCCTATTGCATATCCGTTATTAGAATATATGAATGCAATGTTCAAGTCACCATGGTAGCTGCAAGACACAATACATACATTAACGTATGCGATTATTTTGACTGTGCATAAGAATTTGGTCTACATTGTGTTGTGGTCCACCAGTGCATAAAACAGACCTTAAGTTTTGCGACAACTGGAATAGAAATGTCCAGCATCTCTACAAGCTTGGAGGCCTGTTCTCGGAAATTCTCGGCCAGAACACCCAACTCTGAATCTTCCTTCAAGTTATGATCTGCAAAGACAGAACGACAAGTAGGTATTTCATTATGGCCTGTTCTTATCCTGACTGACCTATTTGATAAAAAATGAAAAAGAGGTCAAAATTTGTTGCATCAAATGATTCTCAGTAGTTGGTAAGATAAGGTCACTCAATGTTCAAGTAATTGCAAAATAATAAACCAGGTCAGAATTGACATACATGCCATGACTGTTTATGCCAGAGACAAAGGGACAGGGGGTGTAAAATAGCATCACTGAGCCTTCTCTACGCCCGCTGTACCCCGGACATGATGACTGGTAAATCCCACCCCACTTATAAATGCTCTCAAGCAAATAAGGTCTGATTACATGACAGGTGATTTTACTAGCATGGTTACTCTTTACAGTACAGGGCAGAAATAACATGACTTTCAACGGGAGTCCCTCACATGCAAATGGCCGTCAAAGTGGCACGAGAACAAGCGCACGACTGTGCATGAAGTCGCATTGATGAAAAATGCTGTCGGGAAATAATACAACCAAGGGGCACAAGATGTGCTCTGACGCATTTGGTACATATCACAGCCTGCGCCTTTCATATTAATAGTTAGTAGTTGAGCGAGTGTTTTACTTTTGTAACTACAAGCATTCACTCTCATTTTTGAATTTTCTCAAGATGCATTCCAGGTTAAGTTATTTCTGCTCCATACCATACTATACTATACTGCATCATGTAAATTTCTTCGAATGGTTACCAAACTAACTGGTTGATAACACCTATGATCAGTACTTATGGGTGTATTTTTGAGCAGTTTTTACGATTTTAGATTATTATTCATGTCTCACTGCTAAGATTTTTTCCTTCACGCCTGGTTGAAAGACTAATTTTTAATTTCCCTGTGCTACAAAATATCTTAATATTGATGACAAAACTCAAGTTTGCCAGATTTCCCTGTCTGTAAATTGCTGTATATAATTTGTTTTGTTTGCCATATATGAGTTAATAACACAAACCAGAGTCTTCTCCCGCGAGTTTATCCAGCTGAGTGGCAGTTGCCACCGGATACGGCGACTCTTGCAACAACTCCTCTACTTTGAACCGGCATAAACCAGTTACCAAGAGTGTGTAGGCTGGTTTTGGCCAGTTTGTGCCTGTGACTTGTACAACGACAGCTGCTGTTCCTATGGGATGTCTCAAGATCAGCTCTTCACTTTGCTACAAAATAGAATAAATAATTGTTATGATTAGGACACAAAAATTCTTAGTTCTAAAATATCACATCATAAATTTTGCATCGCCGTTTTCCTCTCTTCAGAGAACATCATGCATTTCACAACAATACAGTGCTCACATTTTATTCATTCTGTCTCAAATGCATCATTTTGTGTGACATTATATTCATTACTGGTCTGCTGAATGAAACGAACCTCTATCAGGCAAATCTTTTCAGAACAAAGGGAGATAAGCGATCCCTGGCCCCTGATGTGTATTGAGGACTTTAACAGGTTAGGGTGATCAAGCTTTCTAAAATGGAGGTAAACTAGAGCCTTAGGCACTGAAACGGGGCTATTTAAATGTAAAATAGTCTGTTGGAATAATCCACAAACTCTTTGATGTTCCTTCCCATGGTGAAGAGTCATACTTGTAGTCTCACACATTCCTCTCAACATGGATCTCTATTGCATTAGTGTACCTGTACACATACATATATTAAAAAAAAAACTTGTGACCGATGGGACAGACATTTATTATGAAACCAACCTGATGAAATGATAAATAATGTCTTCTCTGCATGTTACCAATATTTGTAAAATATTTTACTTTTTTTCAGATAATAGAAAGCATATCCTTCAACAGAATTGGCAAGATATCCACGTAACTGTGGAAAAAATCTGTAAAGTTGTGATCTTATAGCCCTGACATGAAACTCAATGTCGGATAGGGCTTTTGCCCATGCTTTTTTATTTTCTTCATTGTGGCTTTTGTGCAGATCACAGAAAGAATGCTGAAACTCTTCTCATATTATTCATCCTCATAGCTTTCACTTATCGGCGGGCAAGGACACAATATAATGGTAATACAATTTGTTGTTGTTGTAATACAATTTACTTTCATTTTCAAGTTGGATAAATTCATTTCATGTACACCTTATAAATCTTTTAATTGTTTCATACATTTATTCAGATGATATAGCAAGTAAAAATTGGCTTTATATTTAGTCTGTCATTCAGAAATAAAGCCTCTGTATACATGTACTGTACTATAACTGTAGATCTATAAGGTCCACTGATTGGCAAGGCTTTGGTGTAAGACCTCCCATTGAAAAGGTAATATCCTGGACAAAAGACTGACAATACAACTTGCAGCAGATCCTTTGTCAATTATATTTCGTGAGTCTTACACCAAATCGTTGCCCACCGATTACCCCTAATATGAACAAAATAGAGCCACAAATGGATACCAAACTACTGTTTACAAGTGTTTTATAGGTGTTTTCAAGGTGTGGTGGAAATTTCACAAGTTGCAACTGAAGTATAATTAAAGCCAACTGAGTAATTGGTAATTCACGGGTAGAAATGGTTGTGGAGATTTAAACTGAAGACTTGCAATACATTTCTCAGCCTATACAGTTCTATATTGGTTATCTCCCCTGTCATATTTCTGTCTTTTTTGGGTACATGCAATTCATAGAGCTCTTTGTGTAGATCAGGGAAAATGCTTGCAACATTACATGAATATTTCAGAAGCAGAATGGAAAGAAAACATTTCTGAATACAGGGAAATTATTACGTACATGTAAATGATTTCACCACCACTGGATTTTAAAAACTTACCATAAAAAAATAATTCAGAGGGTCTTGAGGGGTAAGATTAAATGGCGAAAATTCCAAACTGTAACTCAACACACAAATTTCATGAAAATGTAAAAGAATACAGGCAAAGTGAAATATCTCATTGTTTTCTAAAATGAATTACACTTATACTGGTATTATTTAATACTAAATTACCACCCAAACTCGCTTTCTAATGAGATTGAGTTAGTCCTACAAAATCACTCAACATGCGCCTCTCAAAATCTGTGGTTTAGCAGACGACATATTTTGAGCAGGAAAGTAGTGCCACTGGAAAATTAACGAATACAATTAGATAAATGGAAATGTAACTTAAACATCAGACCTGTAACTATACGCGAACATTAAAAACACAGAAACCTGGACACTCTAAAGAAGGAAGTTTCAGACCTCTTTCTTGTCATGCAAGAACTCTAACTTTTGCTGTGTTAGCAAGACACAGAGCCGGTGCTCAAGTTTTTCCTCACTATAAGACAGGACCATTAGTCCCTACGGGTTTAAATCGCCCCGTAAAAAAAGGTTGTTTTTGCTCAATAAATCAGATCATATAATGAATTCAGCAAAATCCTCTTGATGTGCACACAGACATTTTTCCCCATAAAATGGCAATAAAAAATAAATAAATTGTGATTTATGTAATTTGCAAAACAAGAGGCCAAATCTGTCATCCTATTTAAACAACATTGACTGGTTCTTCAACTTTATGGCAAATTAATTACAGGACATGGAACAATAGATAGATTAAGTTAGTTCTCTATGATACAATGATGTTACTGGGGGATTTTCCTCCCTCTGAAAAGCCAAATTTTAACACAGAAGTAAATGGAAAAAACTTCAAAAAAGGCTAGTTCATCTCTGATTTTAACACATAATTTGAATGGATGTACTATCTTTTACTTCGCCAAGTTGTAGAAATTTATCTCAAGTATGAGAGAAGATTTTTAGAGAAAACCTGTTATGCTCCATTGAGGCCTAGGTTAAAAATCCCCCAGTTGCGTGGGTGGCGATCATGGCACTGTAATTGATAGAACAGCTGATCCTTTGTTTAGAGCCGCTGTTACTTCCGCTGTGTCATGTGCCAAAAGTTTTGGAGCATTGGTTAAGAAGGAATCAAAAGTTATTGAGCAGGAACAACCTATTTACCTCCATTTTAGAGAGTGGGATCTCCCTAATCTTCAAAACCATTTCACTTGACAGTGTACATGGTGTAGGGAAGAAATAACTTAATCTTGAACTCTTCTAGAAAAAAAATATTAAAAAAAATGAGTGAATTCTTGGGGTTTAAGTGTGCACACTCAGGCGCAGGCTGTGTTATTACCAAACACAGCAGAGCGAGTCTGATGCCCCTTGATCATATTCGAAAATGCATGAGGGTTTCCCGACAGCGGTTTTCCTCAACACGACTTCATGCACAGTGACGTAAGAGTCGTGTGGTTGTTCTCTGCTCGATTTGTCAGCTTTTGACACAGCATGATTTGACCATGATTTGCACGTGACACAATCGCATTCAAGGTTAAGTTATTTCTGCCCTGTATTGTATGGACATGATGTGAAATCACTCACCTCATCTTCCCCAGGTTCTTTAGGCAGGACCCCAATAACTGTGCTGCGTAACGTGTTCCTCCCTAACAGTCGGCTTTTCACCATATTCATGCTGTAAGGAATGACCAATGTTCAGAATATAGTAGTGAAATGTTTCATAATGCTATACCTGTATGTATAGAGCCCCACTATTTTGGCATTCGAAGAAAGGTCCTGTGTTGTGCAGAACATAATTCACATGAATAATTCACATTACATTATCCCCACTCGATATATTCCCTTCACCGACATTATATTCCCACCCGACATTCTCTACCGACATTATCCCCACCCGACATTCTCTCCACCGACATTATCCCCACTCGACATTCTCTCCACCGACATTATCCCCACTCGACATTCTCTCCACCGACATTATCCCCACCCGACATTCTCTCCACCGACATTATCCCCACTCGACATATGATCCACACTCGACATGACATGACCACACCCGACATTCCATATCTCTCTCCACCGACATTATTTTCTCTCCACCGACATTATCGACATGACCACACCCGACATTCCACCGACACTATCCCCAACCGACATTCTCTCCACCGACATTATCCACACTCGACATTCTCTCCACCGACATTATCCCCAACCGACATTCTCTCCACCGACATGATCCACACCCGACATTCCACCGACACTATCCCCAACCGACATTCTCTCCACCGACATTGTCCACACTCGACATTCTCTCAACCGATGGGATTCTCTCCACCGATATTTTCCCCGCCGACAACTTCCCAAACGACATTTTCGTTTTGTTGGGGGGGGGGGGGGATAATGTCTTTGGGGGATGTCAGTAGGGAAAGTGTCAGTGGAGAGACTGTTGAACTTGTGTGGAGATGTCAGTACTCCAATTCACATGACAAAACAGCATGCCGCATCAATGACATGTTTTTTCATTTACCTTTCTCTGTCTCTCAGTTATAAAGAGTGATCAGTCTCGCTCTCCAAAACTCGCTCTCCATGACATCAGAGCTTTTGATCACTCTTCTCAAAACTGCAATGCAATGAAGAGTGAATGGAGAGAGTGATGATCACTCTCGCATCACTCACACAAAACAGTATCCAGGAGAGTGATCAACAGCTCTGGCATAATTTACAAGCACGAGAGTCGAGTCTGCTTTCTGAAGAAATTGAAATCTCAATATCGTAAAGATATCATTTGGCAGTAGTGTAAATATTTTCAGCGAACACTTGATTAAAATGTATGAAATGTGACCTACATTTTATGATACCAGATCTAGGACTAGCCCCGCAGACAAAAACCCAGTGGACAAATGTCCCAGCAGACAAAAACCCCATACCATAATAGAGTTACTATGTTGTATATTTGACATTGAACACTATGTATCACCTAAAACATTCATTCATAGAAGTGTGTACACATAACTGGGAGAATTTTGAGAAGGAATCGCTGTACTCGTCTTACTTTGCCCATTTCAGAACTAACCTTATTACATGCTTATTGGCTACAAATCACCTGAATCATAGACAGACATGAGATAGGTCGCATGTCTGGTTGGTTTTTGAATTGAGAAGAAATAACTTTTTATAATTCTCAAATTTTCAGATAACGGTAATGACAAAGTTCATTTTTCTTACTCTTCCTTGACAAATGTATGCTTGTAAATGTTTTGCTTCTCATACCGAGTGACTAAATTCAACATATACATACACTGAAAAAAAGTTAAATTTTGTGGTCATATCATTGACCTTGAATTTAACTTGAATCTTCTGGAGTAGAAAGCCGAAACAAGGCTTTTGAAGACCCCTAACTGAGTGGAGGTGGTGGTCTATATACGATTTAAAAGTGTTGATGGTCATGGCTCTAATAGCCCGCTCCGGTAAACTGTTTCATATGTCAACAACACGCTGGCTGAAGAAATATTTTCTGGTGTCCAACCGAGATCTGCACTTAAACAATTTCAACCTGTGTCCTCGAGTTGCAGATGTAGATAGTTTGAAAAACGTTCCAATGTCCACACGAGTAAATCCCTTAAACATCTTGAATACTTCCAAAAGGTCAGCTCGAATTCGACGTGTTTCCAGCGATGTCAGACGCAGAGCAAGTAGATGATCTGTGTAACTCAATAGCCGTAGCCCCGGAACCATTCTTGTAAACCGATGTTGCACTTTCTCAAGCAGGACAATATCACCTTTTAGGTGCGGAGACCAAGCAGGAGAAACACAATCTAAGTGTGGGCGTACTACGGACTTGTATAGGGGTAACAAAATTTCTTTGGACTGAGCTGCTGAGACAACTAAAGAGAATTGTTTAATCAAAGTCATAAAAATAACTACGGTACCTACTAAGACCAAAATGTTCATAAAACATCAATTCAAAGTAGAGAATTTGAATTAAAATAGTTCGTAAGTTGGGTGGGTTTTTTGTCCGGTGGGCTTTTGTCCGGATCTCATTGCCTACGGCAAGCCGCTGCAAGCGGCTCACATTTCTGTAACTTGCGCCGGAAAGCCGCTGACAGCGGCTTCTTGACGGCCTTATCTAAACACATCTGTGATTGGTTGTTTCGGCCCCGGAAGCGAAAAATTGACCAATTAAAGCTTCCGTGATATATGAATCACTGGGGACATTCCATTCAGGCTTGATTTAGCGGTTATGACGTTGAGAATTTCCAAATAATGTCATGTGACAATTGAGAGGGAAACCCCAAACATGGCGGCTGTGATTGGCGGATGCTGTGTTTCTGTTTTCTCCTGACTAGACAACATACAAGTTCAAGAACGGTTTCCATCATCAGTTATTATTTGTACGAATCACCAAAGCATCAATGATTGTAAAAATATATAGATAGCCTCATGAAAAGCGACAAATGAAAGGGGTTTTCCAAGCATGGCGTCACCATCCCGTGTGGGCGACGTAACTTCGTAAGTGGCCCGTGTTGTTTTTTTTCGCCCGACTTGAAAAAAACAACAAACAATTCAAGAATGGTTTCCATCATTAGTTTTTATTTATATGAATCCCCAAAGCATAAGGATTGTAAAAATATATAGTTTACCCTACCTACGGTACCCATGGAAAATCTCAGAGCCATTATTATAACCATATGCGGGAATTTATATTTTTGCAAAATTTATTCCGTCCAAACGTGGATATTTATTCCGTAGGCAAAGAGTTAAAATTCAGCTGTTGACAAGATTTTGATGTGGAGAAAAAGCTTTTTGGAGTGTAGCAGTGGAAAACACATTAATTTCCACCATATCAAAAGAACCTTCCCAATAAAAGCACAAATAAAAAATACCATGCATCATTCCTGAAAAAAATCAGCCATCGATAAACTAGAATTTCATTATCAGCCAGTCTACTCAATCAGGCCATGTCTGAACTTTGCCCACGCAAGCCAAGGAGATGAGGAGATGAGTTTGTTGTTGTTGTTGAATTATTCGTCCTCTGTGTACGTGTAATGACAAAAGCAGCAGAGTGAAAAGTAAATAACAATAAACCCAACAAAAGTATACTTGCGCATACTTCTGACAGGTATACGCATGGACGAGCCCGGTAACAGCACATTGTCAGCCACAAGAAGAAGTGGCAATCGCCGCGGAATCGTCAAAGTCGACGCCATTTTGACCACGCACTGGCGAGGAAGTGTCATGTGACCTGCAAAAAAATTATGTAATTTAAAACAACAAAATACGAAATATTTGTAGCAGTATTTGTCTTTATTTATTGCTATGACTAAGGCTGTAAGGTAAATAATTGATCAAATATTCTCTCAATGATTTGCTCATTTTTATTCCAAGTCACATGACACCTGTCAGATGTCAGTGTTGGGAAGTAGACCGGGCATGAGACGTTTGCAGAGTGTGTTAATCAATGATCACGAGACCTTCTGAACAGTCACAAACATGGCATCCAAACTACCAACCGAGGTAAGTAACGGACAATGTTCCTCTGAACATATTTCGCGAAATTGAGTTTAGTGACAGCAGAGTTCTCGGGAGGTTGTACGCACTATCACTGTGGCTGTGCACCATGATCTGTATTGCGAGGCGTTCATTGAACTTTTCAACGAAATAAATCCCGGTTGAACAAGTTATACTGACAATTTCTAATGACACCTTATCAACATCACAAAATTCATTGTCTGTCGGACGCGGGATGAATCCGTCAGTTTTACTGTAAAAATCAAACCAGGCTTCTTTGATGTGCAATATTTCAGTATGTTTTGAAAAATGTAGTGTGCTGAAACATACAATAATTTCGGCCGTCAGTCGTCATCAACAAATGCCCAGTTTCTGATCACCACCTATCAAGAGTTGCTGTTTACTGCCTACCGCGATTTATTATTTTATTTCTTCAAAGTCGTGACTGTATGATGATTTCGGGGGCGACATATTAAGCTACATGTATTTATCCAAGTTCATATTTTTTTTATATCTTAAATAGATTGATTTTATTCACCTCTAGACCATCCTTCCTGCTAAAGTTTTGTCGCATCAGTATTGGAAAGCTAGGGCTCTTTTTTTTCTTCTTTTTTTTTTGGTGATGGGGCCTAAATTAAATGCAGCTCTTCATAGGCAAGTGGAAGCAGCACTACTTACAACAACTCCTCTACATTAAATTTAAGCTTAGTAGTATGGAATATACAAAGCCTAATGAAGAGAACTTATCTATTTGCCTATTTCATATCATGTTTTCATGAGTCAGATAGTCATAGCCTATATGTATTAGAAAAGCCTAGAACCTATCCCATGCATATCCCATGCAGCTCCATGAGTCTCTCAAGTTTGTAAAATTTGCGAGAGCCATTGATCACTCTCCTAGATTTTGCACCATGAGAGTGATCACTGTATTGCAAGATTGTCATTATTACTCCCAGTATATTTTAATTTTCCAGGAGAGTGATAAATAGCTCTCCTGGGGAAAAGTTAGGTGAGTGATAGAGAAGGAGGGTGAAAACGAGAAGTACTGCTTCGTGCCGAACGAAATGATGTGTTTCCAAAGTGGTCTATGGATTAGGAGTGCAGTTCATTTTATTGCCGTTTTTAATACATGTTTTAGGCGTTGTGCTAGTATTCCTGGCTCATTTTGTGTATAAAGAAAAAAACAACTACATGTACATTCATTCTAATTTCTTTTTTGTCTTCTTTTAGGTTGTCACACATGTGATGAAATTTCTGAGTGTTTCCGACAGAAAATCGGCTTGTTTAGTCAACAGGATTTGGTATGAAGCATCCCTGCACCCGATCTTGCAGCGGGACATGGTCATTACTTTCTTCACATCTGGTCGGGGAGCGGGCCTATCTGGACTTGGCCGAAGGAAAAGCACCAACATTGTGCTGAGCCAGATTGACAGCTCCATCGGTTCTTCGGCAGAGGTCTTCAAAGCCTGTGAACATCTCAGTGAGAACTTGACGAGTTTGTCGCTGAAGGGTGTCGATATTACAGAAAGCAACTTTGTCTCATTTGCATCCCATTGTTACAGCCTGACGTCCTTAGATCTGAGCTCATGTAACTGTTTGTTTATGACTGGACAGCTGCTCGAAAGGAAATCTGATGTGGCGTCGTTACAAAGTGCTTTGAAGAACGTCAAGGTGCTGAACCTGGCATCAATCAGGTTCTTGTCTGATGCTGCATTCAACAGGCTTCTCTTGGTCTGTCCCAATGTGGAAAAGATATCCTTGGCCTCAACCCAGATCACTTTCAATTCAAATGCCTATTATCCTGAAGGAACAGAAATTCTTGCCAATGGAAGTGTTTTCACATTCAGGAACATCCTGCAATTCATCAGAGACAAATGTGAGCAACTTAAGTCTCTCAACTTCAGTAGAACTGCCTTAACCAATACTACCCTCGTTGCTATAGCGACGGTGGAGGGCCTTGAACTTGAAGAGATGATCTTGGTTAATTGCCGTGACATCAGCACCATGGGTGTATTGGCACTCTGTGATAACCAAAAGTGTCTGAAGTCACTGGACCTCAGCTGCTGCTCTGAAATTGGAGATGCTGTTGTCGATGCAATCCGAGATAATCTGACACAGTTGGAAAAACTTAAACTTAACAAGTGCAGGAAGATAAGTGATAAGTCCATTAGAAAGATTCACCAATTACAATCTCTTCGGAGCTTGGATTTGTCCGAATGTTACCAGCTGATGCCTCGGGCATTCATCGAAGGACTGTGCAGCTCAAGCCTATACAGGCTGACCCATTTGAATTTGAACTGTTGCACGAGTGTTGGGAATGAAGTGGTCCTGGAGCTCTGTAGACTACTCCCCTTCATGAAGCACCTTGACCTTGGCTCCTGCTTCCCAACCACTGACGTCAGTGTCCATGCCATTTCGAAGAACATGAAGTATCTTCGTTTCTTGAGGTTGGCCTGGTGTAAGGAAATCACGGATCGTGGGCTGCTTGGCCTGTTGAAGAAAGACGACAAAGACACAAACCACTCTCAGCATGGCGAGGACGGGAAATGTCGCTGCACCCGGAAACACAACAGCAACAACATGTTCAAAATTCAACATAGTGGCGATCTGGAACACAAGCTCTCTGTGGAGGAGCTAGAAGCACTGAAAAAGACCAACTGGAACCGCTACACATTGCAGAACATTGCGGGACTGGCCGGTTTGGACCTGTCCTCCTGCTCTAAACTCACGGACATTGGCGTGATCCATGCCATCAAGTTCAAGGAACTTAGAACCTTGCATCTGAGCATGATCCACAGCCTGACCGATGCCAGCCTGAAAGCCATAGCCGTGAACAACCCAAGTGTAGAGGAGTTGTGTTTAGCTCAATGTTACAGTATAACTGACAAGGGCATAGAAGCCATAACCGAGAACATGAAAAGGTTAACCTCCCTCAATATATCTAGCTGTGACAGGCTGAGTGATCACTCATTGGAGCTTCTTAGGGTTAACTGTCCTCTTCTCAAAGTGTTGGATGTGTCCCTCTGTGCTGGGATGTCCCCTGAAGGTGTGGAACGACTGGAAGCCCAATCTAAACACCTCAAATCTGTACAGAAAAGGCTTGTTGGTGGAGCATTGTGATAATTTTAAGTCGTGTTTCTTTCATTCTACTTGTTAGCTTATAGGCCTACCCGTGCCAGATTTATGACATGCCTTTGTCAGATTTGTAACTTGTCTGTGCCATATGTATTACCTCCTACATGTGCCAGTTTCATGACTGTCTACTAGTGCAAGCTTTGTGGTTTTGTGTTCCAGATTTGTGAACTTCTAGTGTTTCAGCACCAAAATTTCACCACTTTTGCAAATTGATGCCACACAGCGGTATATATACATTGTTACGTTTCCTATTTGGAATTACATACGAGTACAGAACTAAAAAAAAATAAACATGGGTATAGAGAGTGCAGACCCGTTTCTTTCGAAGTTTCCCTTTATTATATGGATATATCCTCTCACGATTGACAAAATGATTATTTTCATACTACTGTCTCACATTTGTGAAAAATTAAAATTACATACCATGGACTGTATGGGTATAAAGTTCAATTTATGACAGGGTACCCTCGCTGTAAATTTCATGTAACATAGAATCTTACAACAACAGCAATATAAGGTATAAGGGCCAACATGGGTTCAATATTCGATTGGTAGCCTTTGGTCATACAGCTGTTACCGTCTGCAATTGGATATCTGATCAGCAAAAGTCTCGTCCTTTGAGAAATTTCGGGATCTTGGGTATGATTGGCTCATCCTGTAATACTGGAGGCAATACCTTTTCGTGTGCAAGATGTAGGAGATAGCTGGATACTACATCACAATAGTGGAAATATATATGCAATAACATATAAACCTGCTCGCAATTGCAAATTTTAAGAAACCTGGCTGGATGACCCAAAGAGATCTCACAGCTTGAAGAACAAACATCTTATTTTTCGCAATACAACAGCAGGGCGATTCTTGGCGCAGGTAATATCAGGCGGGTACAGTTACCTAGATATATCTTTAATGGCATGGAGATACCTGGGTGTACATGTTCGCAAATTCTTAGGTCTACTCGCACTAATATCAAATAAGGAGACACCTTGGCGCATGCTAGTTTGAATAACCATGCAAATTTGCTCTTGGCAATAAATTGCAATGATATTGGTGCCTTAACTATCCAAGGGAAGGCTGTCCATCGATATACTGATCTGCTCTTTAGCTATAACAATGTGGTATCTCGATTTCCACTTGCAATAGCAATAAGATAGTTCGATCTACCTCTTTATAGCTTATATTCTAAGATGATTGTCATCACATTGGCTTTGTTAAAAATGTTGGAAGTATCTTCATAGCAATGAAGAAGATTTTATTCATAAAATAGCATTTTCTATATACGTCTAACTTCTATATGCCTATCAAAAATATATGTTATCGGTTATCTAGGATAACCCATATTAGTTTAGAGTAACATTTGTTGATCGTATATGTATTTTCTGAGACATTTTTATAGACTTCACAAAGAGAACACTATGTAGTATCCTGTTGTAAATGAGTTCTATTTTAACAGCAGTTCAGGTTCTATTACCCCCACACCGTAAACTGATATTGTATATACCATTATTACTGCACAAACTACATTAAATAGTATATTTTTCAGTATTTGCGGTACATTTTACAGTAAAGGACTGGTAACTTTGTTGCAAAAGTTCACAGTAATCTTGGCATTTTGTGATAATAATCCCTGTATTTATTCCAGGTTTTACACACGGATTGTTTGGGGTTTTTTTCCGAGACCAGACAGGTGTTGCTGAATTTCAGCAAGGGCTTTTGAAACTAATGTGTACGGTCATTGGGCATTGAACTCTGTAATTTGATTACTTAATGTATTCGAGAACTACCATCTGCTTGTAAATAATTCTGTTGAGTGTTGACTGATTTTGTGTTTTTCGGTCACCACTCCTATCTGTCCTACAATAAGATAAATTATTTACAGGTTGGCAATGTAAATGAAGAATTACATGGTCGGATAATTCCATACGTTATGCATTTAATCTGCATTAAACTATTATTCTCACAAGTGATACAGTGGACATTCCAGTTCGAGGATATTCTAGACATTCTATAAGCAGTCATCATCCATAAGTTCATAACAATATAAACTTCCGTCGACAGACGAGGTTGAATATTGCAATTGCGATCACCATTTCTGTCCGTCTGGCAAAAAGGAACCCTATTGATTTTGAGGTCACCGCGGCCGAATACCTGTAAATCATTGAACATTGTTATGTTTATGCTGCAAGAACAGTTCAAGGATGTGGAATGTGATGGCGAAGAAGCAGGCTATTGTTTTACCCCCTCGACCAATTATGACTAAAGGGTATTGTCTACATTGTCCGTCCGTCTGTTTGTCAATCTGGTTTGTTAACACAATATCTCTCCAAGGATTATTGTCCGGCATTCAAAATTCATATCACATACATGTATGCAACTGCTTGGCAATGGGCTTGAAGCCTATTGAAGATGACTGACCTTGACCTATCTTATCAAGGTTAGATTCTGGTATATTGGTTATATCTTTTGAAGGATTACATCCAGGCTCTCCAAATTCATACTTTTTAACTGGTGATTGATTTGAAACCTTTCCAGTTTGACTGACCTATTTTATCAAGGTCAAATTATAGTTATTGCAATATCTCAAGGGATCATGGATAGGCTCTCCAAATTCCCACTGCAGTACATAGAGCACAGGGTGTATATTGAAGCCCACAAGGCTCTTGTTTCATAATAATTCTGTAGTCGTGTTCTCTGTAGAAACACTGGAATGGAACTCATATGGGCATATAATTATATATGTAGATGTAACTGTGATATATATTAGCTCTCTGGACTGCAGAATATTTCTGTCATAATATTGTGATTCGATATTACTGTATTTGGATCTGCTGTATCCAGCTCGTTGTATTGACCCTATATTCTGTACTTAGTCATATGTGGTCACGTGTGGCCTGTTTGCTCTTTGCTCCATATCGATCACCCTGACCTCGTGCTGTGCGATATATTGACGACACGGGAATCCGGACCAGTGAAAATGCTATGTAATGGTTATATATAACTCGTGACTTGTACTTTCTGAAAAGTTGAAAGTTACTACGGTCATTTATTTATTTGTTTTAATCACATACATTGCAAATGTGCATGCCAGTCACAAAAGTGGCCTGTTATCAATTTATCCTTTTAATGTAGCATAGTTTAAGTGTTGTTCTTTGTTCTTCCTTGAGTTCCTGTTCATGTTAATAGGCCTAGTCGTTTTTTAAAAGCATTATACTTGAGTGGGTTATTACTTGCCAAAAGCTGAAACTGCATGAGGTCATCACGTACCATAACTGTTAACTATCTGACTTCGGAGCACTAGGTATGTGGGTATATGAGTACGCGAAGGTTGTGGTTGGAGGTGGGCGAAGAAATGGCCCGGAAAGATTGGGTGGATTGCGGTTGTTTCTGAACTTTTGTAGTAGCCTAATTTTATTTCGAAAGTAAACTTGTCTAATAAAAGTGATATCCATTTTATCGTTTTCGATCAAACTTGCTTGGTTGGGGGCAAAATTATCCTTCCTTGGGATGGACGGTGGCCCATGACTGCCTCTGGGGGTCGTGGGTTCGATTCCAATTGAGGGCTCGTCCCCGCACCGCTTTTATCTGTGTACATTACTCGACAAGAGCTTATATGTCTGTGGGATACTACGTTACGATATATACTAGTTGGTGATCCGAACTTCCAAGTTTTGATGCACGTTAGATTGTCCACTCTTTAAGGTTTGTCTTTCCAACGAAGCTCCACATAACTCCTGTGTTACAATTTTAACCGTTGTTCACGAACGCCCGGCTTTAGTTTCGAGATAAACCAAAAATTGTTATGTTTATGCTGTAAGTACAGCTCAGTGATGTGGATTGTGACGGCCAAGATGAATGCTATTCATCCCCCCCCACTCCCCAAGTTTGGTCAAGGGCATTGTCTGCGTTGTTCGCCCGTCTCTCTGTCCATCTTACTGTTTATCATATAACACAATATCTCTTAGAGGATTACTGTGGGGCTTTGCATATTCATGTAACATACGTAACTGGCGATGGATCTGAAGCCTATTGAAAATGGCTGACCTTGACCTATTTTATCAAGGTCAAATTCCAACATTAGTGATTTTTTTATGGATTACATCTTCGCCCTCTAACTTCACAGGTATATTGTCCATTTGGCTCCAAAAGAAAGCAAGCGTCAGATTCGACATTCAGTATTCAGCCGTCGTCCATAAAAGAATTTCCGTGTTAATAATCGAAATACATATTTCGTATGACAGCGCCACATGCGTATAAAATAAAAATAAAAACCCACACAAGTTGGTTTCTCAAAACACAGAAGCGGTCAACAGTTTCAATGATGTCAGCAAGACATGATGATGTTCTTTTCATAAAATCCTAAACAATGACTTTTATTTTTTATCCAAATGAATTTCCGAGTCGTTTTCCAGAGTATGTACGATATTTCAGTCATGCTTTAAATTTTGATTTTGACTGTTTTGACATTATGGAGATGTAAATTAACAGTTCAGAGTTTTAATGTTATAATTTAAGTGACAAATTCATCCTAGGAATTATTTTTTTTATCATGTAGAATGTGATTTAAGATTACACTATCTTAGTATCTCACGATGATTCGAATTTCGCATGGGACTATCGCATGTGCTATAAGATAGTGTAATCCCAACGAATATAACGAAAAGATATGGCTTGGAATAATTGTTTGGAGAGAATATGTAAGATCTTCTACCGAGAGGATTACGCACTCATGACTTGGTCACGATTTTTTGGTGATTCCGTTCCGTTTTAACCCGTGTCTTTTCCCACGAGAAAATCAGTCGTATCATCATTCGTTACTGTATGATAGTAAGAGATGGAAAATTAGAATAATCAGATTGAAACAGAACAACAAAGAAACAAGCAAGCAACATTAGTCAAATGGCGGACTTTCATTGTGATTTAGTTTTACATCAGGTACTCGATCGGGGAAAATATGACTTGGCTGAAACCATAATACGAAAACGACTTCTTCTGTAAATTCCAGTCGAGTTGGAGGAGGTTCCTTGCTGGAGTTGATCCTAGAATCCTTCCAGCTGATGATTAGTCATGGTTCATCTCTAACCGTTACAGTACGTCCGTCGTTGAAAAACACGAAAGCCTCTATTTGGCGACAACATCAATGCATATCTGCCTTGCAAGTCCACATAAGAATTCTCTCCCGTTAGAATTACTGTTGCCAATCGAGGCTGAATCATTTGAGTAGACCAACCTACACCATCTGCTCAACATAATTTTGGTCACATCCCTGTGGGCGACCTCGCTCTCGACTTCCGGGCGGGTCACCTTAACGACATCAGGTCGCTACCCACATGCCTAGTCTGAGGATACGACTGTCTTCCGGGCTACTTCTTAGCACAGAACAACTATCTCGTTCTGGGCAGCAATTGGACGAATGACCAGCTTTCGGCTTTCTGACCGACACACCTCATCAACAATAGGTCAAGCTTCAGCGATTCAGTGCCCATGCAAGAGAGGGGAGGAAGGGTCAACGGGGTCCTGTTCCGACCACAAGGAGTGTACTTCCTTCCACTTCCACTTGTCAAATACTTTGCGTGGGCCACCAAACGCCGAAACTACTGTTTCGACATACAGGGTTGTACGCTTTACCGTGATCTTCTGAAGCCCACAGGGGCGAGGTCTTGTGGACGCTAGGGCTGCCTGGATGCCTTTCTCTATCTTCTTGACCTCTGTGTCGTATCATCAGGGGGAATCTTCTTCCCTGGTTTCCGGGTCTCTGTCCTTGGCTCCCTCAGCGACAGAAGCCTTCTCGGATTACTCCATCGGCAGCAGAAGCAACACGGGCTCATCCAAGGCCTGTTTCAGATTCTGGTTGTAAGAAAAGGATGGGGGGGGGGGGGGCAGATTCTGCGGTTCCTAGCACGAATCACACAGACAGACATACTGAGCTAGAGTCAGGATACCCGTGAAGGGTGGTTTCGTAGGAGGATGTCACATGGCCTCCGCCTGGAGTACCGCACTACCTTGGGACTGGCTATGGCTGCTCGTTCTCCCAAAGTGGGGTCACCCGGATGTGTTCCCTCAGGGTCCTTCGGAGAAGGTAATTCTTGGGAGCAGTAGGGGCACATGTCCCTATCTGCGTCTGAATTGGTCCGGTTTTGTCTTCTTTTAGGTTGTCACACATGTGATGAAATTTCTGAGTGTTTCCGACAGAAAATCGGCTTGTTTAGTCAACAGGATTTGGTATGAAGCATCCCTGCACCCGATCTTGCAGCGGGACATGGTCATTACTTTCTTCACATCTGGTCGGGGAGCGGGCCTACCTGGACTTGGCCGAAGGAAAAGCACCAACATTGTGCTGAGCCAGATTGACAGCTCCATCGGTTCTTCGGCAGAGGTCTTCAAAGCCTGTGAACATCTCAGTGAGAACTTGACGAGTTTGTCGCTGAAGGGTGTCGATATTACAGAAAGCAACTTTGTCTCATTTGCATCCCATTGTTACAGCCTGACGTCCTTAGATCTGAGCTCATGTAACTGTTTGTTTATGACTGGACAGCTGCTCGAAAGGAAATCTGATGTGGCGTCGTTACAAAGTGCTTTGAAGAACGTCAAGGTGCTGAACCTGGCATCAATCAGGTTCTTGTCTGATGCTGCATTCAACAGGCTTGGTCTGTCCCAATGTGGAAAAGATATCCTTGGCCTCAACCCAGATCACTTTCAATTCAAATGCCTATTATCCTGAAGGAACAGAAATTCTTGCCAATGGAAGTGTTTTCACATTCAGGAACATCCTGCAATTCATCAGAGACAAATGTGAGCAACTTAAGTCTCTCAACTTCAGTAGAACTGCCTTAACCAATACTACCCTCGTTGCTATAGCGACGGTGGAGGGCCTTGAACTTGAAGAGATGATCTTGGTTAATTGCCGTGACATCAGCACCATGGGTGTATTGGCACTCTGTGATAACCAAAAGTGTCTGAAGTCACTGGACCTCAGCTGCTGCTCTGAAATTGGAGATGCTGTTGTCGATGCAATCCGAGATAATCTGACACAGTTGGAAAAACTTAAACTTAACAAGTGCAGGAAGATAAGTGATAAGTCCATTAGAAAGATTCACCAATTACAATCTCTTCGGAGCTTGGATTTGTCCGAATGTTACCAGCTGATGCCTCGGGCATTCATCGAAGGACTGTGCAGCTCAAGCCTATACAGGCTGACCCATTTGAATTTGAACTGTTGCACGAGTGTTGGGAATGAAGTGGTCCTGGAGCTCTGTAGACTACTCCCCTTCATGAAGCACCTTGACCTTGGCTCCTGCTTCCCAACCACTGACGTCAGTGTCCATGCCATTTCGAAGAACATGAAGTATCTTCGTTTCTTGAGGTTGGCCTGGTGTAAGGAAATCACGGATCGTGGGCTGCTTGGCCTGTTGAAGAAAGACGACAAAGACACAAACCACTCTCAGCATGGCGAGGACGGGAAATGTCGCTGCACCCGGAAACACAACAGCAACAACATGTTCAAAATTCAACATAGTGGCGATCTGGAACACAAGCTCTCTGTGGAGGAGCTAGAAGCACTGAAAAAGACCAACTGGAACCGCTACACATTGCAGAACATTGCGGGACTGGCCGGTTTGGACCTGTCCTCCTGCTCTAAACTCACGGACATTGGCGTGATCCATGCCATCAAGTTCAAGGAACTTAGAACCTTGCATCTGAGCATGATCCACAGCCTGACCGATGCCAGCCTGAAAGCCATAGCCGTGAACAACCCAAGTGTAGAGGAGTTGTGTTTAGCTCAATGTTACAGTATAACTGACAAGGGCATAGAAGCCATAACCGAGAACATGAAAAGGTTAACCTCCCTCAATATATCTAGCTGTGACAGGCTGAGTGATCACTCATTGGAGCTTCTTAGGGTTAACTGTCCTCTTCTCAAAGTGTTGGATGTGTCCCTCTGTGCTGGGATGTCCCCTGAAGGTGTGGAACGACTGGAAGCCCAATCTAAACACCTCAAATCTGTACAGAAAAGGCTTGTTGGTGGAGCATTGTGATAATTTTAAGTCGTGTTTCTTTCATTCTACTTGTTAGCTTATAGGCCTACCCGTGCCAGATTTATGACATGCCTTTGTCAGATTTGTAACTTGTCTGTGCCATATGTATTACCTCCTACATGTGCCAGTTTCATGACTGTCTACTAGTGCAAGCTTTGTGGTTTTGTGTTCCAGATTTGTGAACTTCTAGTGTTTCAGCTTTGTGACTGGCTCCATTTGTCAGATTTGCAACAGTGTTGCGGGCTCTCAACCTCTGGGATAACCATTCATTGAATGCAGTTGGGGTAACGTCTAACATCATAGGATAACATTAAGACCAGCTACCTCACTATCTGGAAATAGTGCTTTTGTGATTTGGGAAGGCACTGGGGATTTTTCTGAACTGTCTTAGAAGTTATTGATGGAACGTCTTGGGAGTTCTTGCAACAATTTTCATTCTTCATGGTGACTTATCTGTCGACATAAGTCTATGTTTATTTATATATTGTTCTCTGTTATCGGTACATATGTACCTTGTGACAGTGTAATAGAGCATGCCTTGGTCACCTAGTTCCAGAGCTACGGCTTTCACACAGATAACCAGACGCACAGATAACAGTTATTATTTTATCTTGACAATGTATGCGGCCAGTATGGCGGAAACTTTGGGAGAGAATATATTCATGTTCAATATGCATTTTAATTTGTTCTCTAGCAAGTTGGATAATTAGTCTGCTCCAATAACAGAGCTGAGTACTATAATCCCTTATTGAAGGTCCTGCTGGACTTGTTTGATATTATGCACTGTGATATAAAGACAAATCATCCAACACTTCTGAATAATATATATTTGTAGATACTGTCATTTATTCCTTGGTATTTAGACATGTGCCGTTAACAACTGTTCAAATAGAATTGTGCGTCGTTTATAATTATTATTGTTCTGAGGATAAGAAAGTTCGACTATATTCAAGTTCAGTTGTAACACATATACGTGACGGGTTACAGTCTTGTACAATACGGTATGTAAAATTCTACACCCAATGATGTATTTATATAGGCCTGTTGTGCATTATTGTAAATATGCAAATGTTACGCTTCTTTAGTTATTCAATATGTTTTGATGTTTGAACTCTACCCAGAAGAAGAAAGAATATCCAAGTTTTTATTGTCATAATATGTATTGAGATACTTTACAAATGCACATGTATTCAGTGTTCGGTATTGTACAATAGGTCGTTTGGTACTTCTATTCGAATGGGGGTATCTTTTTCTTAATATGTTAAAGAACATTGAACAGAGCGATGATACTGGTGATATACAATCCGGTAATGTTTGCTTCTAGTATCTGATCATGATGACGATATTATGTACGTGATGCTGTTTTTGGGTCCGTGAAGTTGCAAAACAGTAGTACTAAACACTGCAGGCTGTATACGGGTAATACTAACACAGTTAAGCTGTATACTGGTACTACTTTATATGCATGTTAATTGTATATGATATTAGATGTGGTGTCGATTCTGCAGTTGCGAAGTCCCGCTGATGACACCAAAATTTCACCACTTTTGCAAATTGATGCCACACAGCGGTATATATACATTGTTACGTTTCCTATTTGGAATTACATACGAGTACAGAACTAAAAAAAAATAAACATGGGTATAGAGAGTGCAGACCCGTTTCTTTCGAAGTTTCCCTTTATTATATGGATATATCCTCTCACGATTGACAAAATGATTATTTTCATACTACTGTCTCACATTTGTGAAAAATTAAAATTACATACCATGGACTGTATGGGTATAAAGTTCAATTTATGACAGGGTACCCTCGCTGTAAATTTCATGTAACATAGAATCTTACAACAACAGCAATATAAGGTATAAGGGCCAACATGGGTTCAATATTCGATTGGTAGCCTTTGGTCATACAGCTGTTACCGTCTGCAATTGGATATCTGATCAGCAAAAGTCTCGTCCTTTGAGAAATTTCGGGATCTTGGGTATGATTTGCTCATCCTGTAATACTGGAGGCAATACCTTTTCGTGTGCAAGATCTAGGAGATAGCTGGATACTACATCACAATAGTGGAAATATATATGCAATAACATATAAACCTGTTCGGAATTGCAAATTTTAAGAAACCTGGCTGGATGACCCAAAGATATCTCACAGCTTGAAGAACAAACATCTTATTTTTCGCAATACAACAGCAGGGCGATTCTTGGCGCAGGTAATATCAGGCGGGTACAGTTACCTAGATATATGTTTAATGGCATGGAGATACCTGGGTGTACATGTTCGCAAATTTTTAGATCTACTCGCACTAATATCAAATAAGGAGACACCTTGGCGCATGCTAGTTTGAATAACCATGCAAATTTGCTCTTGGCAATAAATGGCAATGATATTGGTGCCTTAACTATCCAAGGGAAGGCTGTCCATCGATATACTGATCTGCTCTTTAGCTATAACAATGTGGTATCTCGATTCCCACTTGCAATAGCAATAAGATAGTTCGATCTACCTCTTTATAGCTTATATTCTGAGATGATTATCATCACATAATTGGCTTTGTTAAAAATGTTGGAAGTATCTTCATAGCAATGAAGAAGATTTTATTCATAAAATAGCATTTTCTATATACGTCTAACTTCTATATGCCTATCAAAAATATATGTTATCGGTTATCTAGGATAACCCATATTAGTTTAGAGTAACATTTGTTGATCGTATATGTATTTTCTGAGACATTTTTATAGACTTCACAAAGAGAACACTATGTAGTATCCTGTTGTAAATGAGTTCTATTTTAACAGCAGTTCAGGTTCTATTACCCCCACACCGTAAACTGATATTGTATATACCATTATTACTGCACAAACTACATTAAATAGTATATTTTTCAGTATTTGCGGTACATTTTACAGTAAAGGACTGGTAACTTTGTTGCAAAAGTTCACAGTAATCTTGGCATTTTGTGATAATAATCCCTGTATTTATTCCAGGTTTTACACACGGATTGTTTGGGGGTTTTTTTCCGAGACCAGACAGGTGTTGCTGAATTTCAGCAAGGGCTTTGAAACTAATGTGTACGGTCATTGGGCATTAAACTCTGTAATTTGGTTACTAAATGTATTCGAGAACTACCATCTGCTTGTAAATAATTCTGTTGAGTGTTGACTGATTTTGTGTTTTTCGGTCACCACTCCTATCTGTCCTACAATAAGATAAATTATTTACAGGTTGGCAATGTAAATGAAGAATTACATGGTCGGATAATTCCATACGTTATGCATTTAATCTGCATTAAACTATTATTCTCACAAGTGATACAGTGGACATTCCAGTTCGAGGATATTCTAGACATTCTATAAGCAGTCATCATCCATAAATTCATAACAATATAAACTTCCGTCGACAGACGAGGTTGAATATTGCAATTGCGATCACCATTTCTGTCCGTCTGGCAAAAAGGAACCCTATTGATTTTGAGGTCACCGCGGCCGAATACCTGTAAATCATTGAACATTGTTATGTTTATGCTGCAAGAACAGTTCAAGGATGTGGAATGTGATGGCGAAGAAGCAGGCTATTGTTTTACCCCCTCGACCAATTATGACTAAAGGGTATTGTCTACATTGTCCGTCCGTCTGTTTGTCAATCTGGTTTGTTAACACAATATCTCTCCAAGGATTATTGTCCGGCATTCAAAATTCATATCACATACATGTATGCAACTGCTTGGCAATGGGCTTGAAGCCTATTGAAGATGACTGACCTTGACCTATCTTATCAAGGTTAGATTCTGGTATATTGGTTATATCTTTTGAAGGATTACATCCAGGCTCTCCAAATTCATACTTTTTAACTGGTGATTGATTTGAAACCTTTCCAGTTTGACTGACCTATTTTATCAAGGTCAAATTATAGTTATTGCAATATCTCAAGGGATCATGGATAGGCTCTCCAAATTCCCACTGCAGTACATAGAGCACAGGGTGTATATTGAAGCCCACAAGGCTCTTGTTTCATAATAATTCTGTAGTCGTGTTCTCTGTAGAAACACTGGACTGGAACTCATATGGGCATATAATTATATATGTAGATATAACTGTGATATATATTAGCTCTCTGGACTGCAGAATATTTCTGTCATAATATTGTGATTCGATATTACTGTATTTGGATCTGCTGTATCCAGCTCGTTGTATTGACCCTATATTCTGTACTTAGTCATACATGTATGTGGTCACGTGTGGCCTGTTTGCTCTTTACTCCATATCGATCACCCTGACCGCGTGCTGTATGATATATTGACGACACGGGAATCCGGACCAGTGAAAATGCTATGTAATGGTTATATATAACTCGTGACTTGTACTTTCTGAAAAGTTGAAAGTTACTACGGTCATTTATTTGTTTGTTTTAATCACATACATTGCAAATGTGCATGCCAGTCACAAAAGTGGCCTGTTATCAATTTATCCTTTTAATATAGCATAGTTTAAGTGTTGTTCTTTGTTCTTCCTTGAGTTCCTGTTCATGTTAATGGGCCTAGTCGTTTTTTAAAAGCATTATACTTGAGCGGGTTATTACGTGCCAAAAGCTGAAACTGCATGAGGTCATCACGTACCATAACTGTTAACTATCTGACTTCGGAGCACTAGGTATGTGGGTATATGAGTACGCGGAGGTTGTGGTTGGAGGTGGGCGAAGAAATGGCCCGGAAAGATTGGGTGGATTGCGGTTGTTTCTGAACTTTTGTAGTAGCCTAATTTTATTTCGAAAGTAAACTTGTCCAATAAAAGTGATATCCATTTTATCGTTTTCGATAAAACTTGCTTGGTTGGGGGCAAAATTATCCTTCCTTGGGATGAACGGTGGCCCATGACTGCCTCTGGGGGTCGTGGGTTCGATTCCAATTGAGGGCTCGTCCCCGCACCGCTTTTATCTGTGTACATTACTCGACAAGAGCTTATATGTCTGTGGGATACTACGTTACGATATATACTAGTTGGTGATCCGAACTTCCAAGTTTTGATGCACGTTAGATTGTCCACTCTTTAAGGTTTGTCTTTCCAACGAAGCTCCACATAACTCCTGTGTTACAATTTTAACCGTTGTTCACGAACGCCCGGCTTTAGTTTCGAGATAAACCAAAAATTGTTATGTTTATGCTGTAAGTACAGCTCAGTGATGTGGATTGTGACGGCCAAGATGAATGCTATTCATCCCCCCCCCCCCCCCCAAGTTTGGTCAAGGGCATTGTCTGCGTTGTTCGCCCGTCTCTCTGTCCATCTTACTGTTTATCATATAACACAATATCTCTTAGAGGATTACTGTGGGGCTTTGCATATTCATGTAACATACGTAACTGGCGATGGATCTGAAGCCTATTGAAAATGGCTGACCTTGACCTATTTTATCAAGGTTAAATTCCAACATTAGTGATTTTTTTATGGATTACATCTTCGCCCTCTAACTTCACAGGTATATTGTCCATTTGGCTCCAAAAGAAAGCAAGCGTCAGATTCGACATTCAGTATTCAGCCGTCGTCCATAAAAGAATTTCCGTGTTAATAATCGAAATACATATTTCGTATGACAGCGCCACATGCGTATAAAATAAAAATAAAAACCCACACAAGTTGGTTTCTCAAAACACAGAAGCGGTCAACAGTTTCAATGATGTCAGCAAGACATGATGATGTTCTTTTCATAAAATCCTAAACAATGACTTTTATTTTTTATCCAAATGAATTTCCGAGTCGTTTTCCAGAGTATGTACGATATTTCAGTCATGCTTTAAATTTTGATTTTGACTGTTTTGACATTATGGAGATGTAAATTAACAGTTCAGAGTTTTAATGTTATAATTTAAGTGACAAATTCATTCTAGGAATTATTTTTTTTATCATTTAGAATGTGATTTAAGATTACACTATCTTAGTATCTCACGATGATTCGAACTTCGCATGGGACTATCGCATGTGCTATAAGATAGTGTAATCCCAACGAATATAACGAAAAGATATAGCTTGGAATAATTGTTTGGAGAGAATATGTAAGATCTTCTACCGAGAGGATTACGCACTCATGACTTCGTCACGATTTTTTGGTGATTCCGTTCCGTTTTAACCCGTGTCTTTTCCCACGAGAAAATCAGTCGTATCATCATTCGTTACTGTATGATAGTAAGAGATGGAAAATTAGAATAATCAGATTGAAACAGAACAACAAAGAAACAAGCAAGCAACATTAGTCAAATGGCGGACTTTCACTGTGATTTAGTTTTACATCAGGTACTCGATCGGGGAAAATATGACTTGGCTGAAACCATAATACGAAAACGACTTCTTCTGTAAATTCCAGTCGAGTTGGAGGAGGTTCCTTGCTGGAGTTGATCCTAGAATCCTTCCAGCTGATGATTAGTCATGGTTCATTTCTAACCGTTACAGTACGTCCGTCGTTGAAAAACACGAAAGCCTCGATTTGGCGACCACTCAATGCATATCTGCCTTGCAAGTCCACATAAGAATTCTCTCCCGTTAGAATTACTGTTGCCAATCGAGGCTGAATCATTTGAGTAGACCAACCTACACCATCTGCTCAACATAATTTTGGTCACTTCCCTGTGGGCGACCTCGCTCTCGACTTCCGGGCGGGTCACCTTAAAGAGGTAGTAGCGTGATTTTAGTTGTTCGGGTAAACTGAACAGCATGATCACTTGCAACATTTGCCAAAAGATTTTCAAGTATTGAAATCTCGTATTTCATATAGGGATCAATATTGTCAGATTCTTCAATTCGGTTTAGTGAACAACATGAAAATGGGAAATGACTGAGATGACGTCGGATAACGTGATCAGGTATCCATGACGTCACGTTAGAAGCCGTCACAGTGCGATAAAAGTTCTAAGATCGAGTATGACGTTGCAAAGCATCACGCTCGGAATGCCAGTGCGCGTTTTCTGACGTCATCTCAGGCACTGGAGCCAAGTGCAGGTGCTGTTACGTTTTTCGGAGAATGTCAGAATTGTGATTTCAATGCCCGTGATATTAAAAAATGAGGTCACAGAAACACGTTCACCATAGTTGCTTTCAACTACTGAATAACTTTTATCGAAATATGTTATTTGCTGAATATTTTTTAAATGACGCTTTTACCTCTTTAACGACATCAGGACGCTACCCACATGCCTAGTCTGAGGACACGACTGTCTTCCGGGCTACTTCTTAGCACAGAACAACTATCTCGTTCTGGGCAGCAATTGGACGAATGACCAGCTTTCGGCTTTCTGATCGACACACCTCATCAACAATAGGTCAAGCTTCAGCGATTCAGTGCCCATGCAAGAGAGGGGAGGAAGGGTCAACGGGGTCCTGTTCCGACCACAAGGAGTGTACTTCCTTCCACTTTCACTTGTCAAATACTTTGCGTGGGCCACCAAACGCCGAAACTACTGTTTCGACATACAGGGTTGTACGCTTTACCGTGATCTTCTGAAGCCCACAGGGGCGAGGTCTTGTGGACGCTGGGGCTGCCTGGATGCCTTTCTCTATCTTCTTGTCCTCTATGTCGTATCATCAGGGGGAATCTTCTTCCCTGGTTTCCGGGTCTCTGTCCTTGGCTCCCTCAGCGACAGAAGCCTTCTCGGATTACTCCATCGGCAGCAGAAGCAACACGGGCTCATCCAAGGCCTGTTTCAGATTCTGGTTGTAAGAAAAGGATGGGGGGGGGGAGGGCAGATTCTGCGGTTCCTAGCACGAATCACACAGACAGACATACAGAGCTAGAGTCAGGATACCCGTGAAGGGTGGTTTCGTAGGAGGATGTCACATGGCCTCCGCCTGGAGTACCGCACTACCTTGGGACTGGCTATGGCTGCTCGTTCTCCCAAAGTGGGGTCACCCGGATGTGTTCCCTCAGGGTCCTTCGGAGAAGGTAATTCTTGGGAGCAGTAGGGGCACATGTCCCTATCTGCGTCCGAATTGGTCCGGTTGTCAGGAGGCGGACTGCCCCGCGACCGTCAGTCGCAATGAGGTTCTGTTCCCTCCAGGAGCTCGACAGTCCGGCTCCTCTCCTTGGGTGCGGTCTTCGTTGCTTCAGGCTTCTTTCTGGCCTCCGTCTTTTCGCTCTTCTCCCGATGTCAGTGTTTGTCGTTTCTCTCTTTGATTCTGTCACTCATATCTTCACTAGTTTACGTAAAGGGAGAGAGAAACTGGCTCACGGCGGTGACTAGGGACATTGACATGGAGTCCCTATGCTACTTTGACTATTCAGATTTTCTCCCATCTAGATTCTGCAACAATGCGGGGTGTAGTCTAGAAATCGCCGAAATTGAAATATCCTACGCACGCTAGGCGTCGTGTGCACGGGATCTTGCTCACTTGGCTGCGACTGGAGAGCTCGTCTCAGACGTCACTATCGGGATTCCTCTTTCCTCTTTGGATTTAGATCGTAATCATGGTGCGAACCTGATCGGCTGAGTCTGCTTCCGCGAGTTGTCACACGTGGCGCGTCCATCCACTGTCCCACTCGTGTCAGTGGTGCTGCCGGAGCATGATTTATGACATAGGGTTCTCAAAAGCCAATCTCCGTCGCTGCGAAGTCCACTTCTTCGTCGTGCTCCGATTCCGTGCTGCTTTCCCTTTTCGCTTCCCTCGGGAAGCATGGTTTCCAACCGGTCAACATGCGTAGTCTGGTGTTTTCCGTCATCTCCACTTATACGTTGAGTCACATAGGACAGCGCCGCCTCTACCGTGAATGGACCAAGCTAATGTTCACGTTGGTTGCGATTCTTTTACCGCCTCGTCACGGCAGTATGGAGATACACCTGGAGCAAACTGTTGTGACTTAGATTTCAGTTTATACGCGCGTTACTTTCGCCGTAGAACTTAATCTGTACACTCTCAGCCATCGAAGGTCGCCGACCCAGGGTAATGCTTCCGTCTGTTAGCATGGTAAAGCCACCACGGTCAAATGGCTAAAAGGTAGAGTCGTCTCTCTCCCAAACATCATCATGATCGGGAGTAGCCGGTCGTAGCCCCTGTAGCCTCAGGGGGAATTTAGACATCCCAAACTTCTGGATTGCGGGGTGCTGTGGCATGAAGCATCTGCTCTAAGGTCTTGTTGAACCTTTCTACCACCCCCATTGGATAAGGGGTGGTAGGCTGTCGTCCTGGTCTGCGGTGCTGTCCTCTGGCCTTCGTACCAGGCTGCTTCCTTCGGCTGCGCGTACGTCAAGATGCAATCTCGCCTAGACGTATGTCTGCCGAATCTTTTCCAGTCTTGGTCACACCCATGTATCCCCTTGCAAGACTGCTTTAATGTATTCTTCGGGGGTCGTGATACAACTACGACCTTGAACTTCACTCGGGTCCTTACATCGCACCATCATCGTGTCAAAAGGCCTCCGTCCATCCACAGGGTCTTATAGACACTCCACAAAGCTTTGGTGACGATACTATATTGACAAATCTCTTTCTGTCTCGGCTTTCACCCACTCAAACACTGGACGCAAGTTAGGGTTTACGACATGGGCATCTGCACATTCCTCATTCCGGGGCATCAGGACCACAGCTCTGTTCGCTCACACTGTTGTCAGGGGCGTCTATTCAGCGCTTACGAATTAAGATGGTTTCGACCTGGTCGGTCTGTTATATCAAAGTTAATAAGTTAATAAGGCCTGTATCAATTGGGCAAGCTATCCTTCTGTATCCTTGAACCTCATTATCCACCTCAGATACCCGTGGTGTCTTCTCAGCAGGAATTTACAAATAGTGCTGAAAAGACTTCACAAAGTGAATACATCGAGCAGTACACATCTGGCCACGCAGTACGCCATTTCTGCCTTCGTTAGAGCCCTGCAGTCGTAGGCTACCACTTTCTCTTGTCCTATGTTCTGGGACATTACGGTCCGGATCCCTCATTCACTGGCGCCGGTTTTTAAGATGAACGGCTGAAGTCGGGCATGACTAAGATCGAAGCGATTGTCATCTTCTGTTTCAGAGTCTAGAATACAGTCTTGCATTCGTCGGTCCACTCAAAACTCTCACTTTCTGTGTGAGCTTATGTAAGGGCTTGGCTATTGTCACAAACACCTGGACAAATCTTAGCTGCAGAGTCGTATGAACCTCCATATTTCTGGCTGGGAGATGGGGACTGGCCATCTGGCGGGGTAGATCTCGATTCCGTCACCAGACGCCATGTGTCCTTGGTAGTCTTAACTTTCTGCCCCGATGACACATTAGACAACTTCAACTTGCCGTGTTCCCGTGTATCTCATGAAACGTCCGTCCAATTACTTCTAATTATATCAGGCACGTCTCATAGTGAAGGCTAGTCAGCACTGCCCCCCATTAGCCGCTCCTAGTTACCCGGCACCATGCAGAACTCGAAGGGCAGAAGGCCTGGGACAGCCTCATCTTCGTGGGAAACGCCGACTTGCAATGGTCAGTTCAACCCACCAATAGACGGACATCAAGTCAAGAGTTGATCACCACTGCGCCCCGCTCAGCGTGTCAAGGCTGTCGTCAATCTTCGGAGTCCTTCTCTGTGACATTGTTTGGGGCTATATAGTCGATGCAGAAGCGGAATTTACCGTCAATCTTCTTGACTAGAACAACAGGGGCTGTGGCGGCTCACCAGCCTTCTCTATCTCTTATAAGTTGCTGTCTGTTGCTCCCATGGTACTGCCCGGGGCGCTGTGTAGCGTTGCCCTCTTATTTTTTTTGTCGTCCAGTCGTTCTCAGCGTTAATAGAGAAAGCCAATCGCTGTTATTGTCGGATAGCTCTGTCAGATTTGATCATTCCCAAACGCCAGAATATGAAACTTGAGTCCGGTGGGGTTTTTTTCCGCAAAGCAAAATCGAATCATATCTTTGATGAGCATTTAGAAGTCAACTTATGTACACAAGGCAATTTTATAAATAACAATAGCTGTCTTGCTTTGGAGCTGAAGCTTCCTTAGAAATACGTTCAACTTTATCAAAGCTAATATGAAATTGGGATTATCTCCAACAAAACGTTGGTTTCAGAGCAATAAAGAAGTTGTTATCCATGAGATAGGATAACAGGTGAAAATCGATTAGTTTCACGCAATATTCAAGCATTTCACCTTCACCATTGTTGAGATAACATTTGCAATGCATTCAAGAAGACTTGCTTATACTTCCTCGTCAGACCAAATTTGCTACTAATAATCATTATCACGTTAATTCGTTATCGACGTTTGCCTCAAAGCATCACAGCAGGGGGTAATTCCTATATGATCTGGACATTATCAATAATATTCTCAGATGGCCTGACCCATTCACATACTAGAGCATCTGGGAATTTCGCAAATATTGAACTGATTTTTTTCAACCTGACACGTAATGAGGCTAGGATCGAGTCAATCGAAGTTTCATTACCTCAATGATTGGCATAGTGCTAATAAAGAGCGCAACATGCTCTAATGACCAGTTACAATGTAGATTGAATCAGTCTCAAATGCCAGATCCCAGTTTAAGATTTTCTGTGGAATTTTAATTTTGCTTTTTTTCCAAGGTAAAATTATAACGCGTTTTACGCGATGTAGTTATTTATTCTTATCTTTATTGAGATAATAACAACCTGCATTGATCTTCAATTGCCTACGGTATATTTGCAATGCATCTTAAGAATCGTGGCTTATACTTCTCTGTGCAAATAAAATCGGCTACTACAAATCATAATCACAAGAATTTCAGTCAATGTATAATCGGCGCCTGCACCATAGCAGGATATATTTCCCTCGTGATCAGAGCATTTTCAATAATTTTAAATTTAAAATAATTTTTTATCATGACAAATGGTCTGACTGTGAGTTTCACATTTCCATTCTGATAATGCATAATGCCGAGTTTGAATCCGCTAAGACTTTGCTTCAGTTTTAGCACTTGGTAAATATAGAAAGCAATTTGTTCTGATTTTCGATTGGCATTGTCCGATCGCAAATGGCAGATTCAATTTTATTCCAAACCGATTGAGAATGGCGATGAAGCTTAAGGTTTTATCAAGGTTCACACCACAATCAGTTTTACGCGATATACTTATATAGCGGCAAGAATAATTTGGGTTAGGACATAGTATTTATAAAAAAAAAATTAAAAATAGGGCCTGAAATCGACTAAGGTTAACACCATATATACCAATGCTGATAATGCCTTACGCCATCCATTTACGATGGATCCTGCTGGACCTACTGGAATTGGGGAGCTAACTGGATAGATGCATTATGACGAAGTATTGAAGCATATGTAGAATCTAGTCCGCAGAGAATTATCTTTTGTTAAACAAATGTCAGTCTATATTCGAGGATATGATTATGGCAGTAAACGGTATAGAGTTTATGAAGGGGGAAATGACGGATTCTTCGATTCCCGTGTAATGAACCTAATTGTAGTGGACGATCTTATGACCGAATCCAAACAGGACACGAAAATTTCAGACATGACAACGTATCTGCTATTTACCTAGTACAAACTTGTTCGATCAAGGCAAATCTTCAAGATATTTCAGTTTGAATTGCAGTATGCTGTTCTTCTTAGTAACCCCATCGACAAACCTAAAATTTCATTATTAGATCTTCGCGTTTATCCCAAACTACTCGCCTACTTTATGAAAATGTAGGAAGGCGTCATTTCTTTATCTTACGAATATTTATTCATCGATCTCAAACCGAATACTCAGGAACATCAAAGGTTGAAGACTAATGTATTCCGAAGTGTTACATCGACTCATCTCAAACCAAAGAAGAATGAACAAGCTTTACAAATAGTACAATCTGGAGCCGGACTATATAAGATCAATCTCACCCGGGTCCAAACGGAGTGAAGTTGATGAGTCCCAACCAAGACAGGATCAGATCATGAATGACTGGAATTGGACGACGTAAAGATCAATCAATCAATCAAGAAGGACTATATTCCAGCAATGGAAAGGAAACTTCGTCAAAGGTTATATGACCACCTGATCAACTGTCAGGGGATGAAAAATGATTATATAAATAACTAAATGTTGAGACAGTCAGCTTCAAAGTAAACTGGGGACCCCGTTTTTCCACAACTACCTTCCTGCTGTCGTTAATAATTAACAAAACATGGTTTCTCGAAAGTACTTATACGTGTAGGCCAGGAGTGTACCGCTTTTCGTGTCATTAGTGACTCTGAAAGATGTTATAGACCAATATTTGGGGAAATGAAGAGGCTTTAGTCGAGGACTTGGTAAGACTAACCCTACCATACAAAAGCAAATATGATAGCACGACGAAATGACAAACAGACAATACAAACTTTATAGTGTTTTGATCTCCATCTTTAGTGGATCCGAGAAAACAAGATCGGCTTCGGTGATTTTGTTTTACACGCATATATACCCAGTGTATACTACATATTGGTAATATTTTATTTCTTCATTTTTCTGTAATACGTGATTAATAAACCTTCATTTGAATGTTTAAAGGTTGATATCAATGATCCTATGTTGACATTGATGAGTCAGCAACTATTCTGCTGCACGCAGTTTGATGGATATCAACTTGATACAGTTTCTGGATATAATTTATTAATGTAATCGTTAAACGAGGAACCTAAATACACAGTATTATCACAGTATTATCAAGTTTGCGTCTCCTATCGGTCCAGAATCAATATCAAAATACTCATCGATTCGACATAAACATCACTCTGCCGTGCAACCTTCAAACAAAAAAACATGATAAGATTATAAGCATGAATGTATTTATCTTAAAACTCTCAAAGAAAATGCACTCTAACTGTATGAAACAATCAAGCTTAATTCCATTGATCAGGTACATCCATTTCAAATAAAGGGCAGGTGTTCAGTTATCATGAAATATGGCAATGCTTATGTAACACGACATCAACTTAACTGCCAACGCAGGATCACATGGCCAACGTGGCTAGGTGTGAAGTTTTGTTTGTAATCGGATACACCAAACTCAAGCTGTATCATCTTTCGTCTCAGGTTGAACATGGTCCCGTGTTCGTGCATACTCGTTTTTCATTTTTGGTTTCTCAAAATCAAAAACTGAAATTTGACCGTCATTTTTCAATTTTCGTTTTTTTTTGTTTTTGTAATCTCAGAATCAAAAATTGAAATTTGACCCTCAATTTTCAATTTTCCTTTTTTTGTGTAATCTCGAAATAAATAAAAAAATGAAATTTGACCGTCAATTTTCAATTTCGGTTTTGGTTTCTCAAAATCAAAAATTGATATTTGACAGTCAATTTCCAATTTTGGTTTTTTGTTTTCGGTTTCTAAAAAATCAAAAATTGAAGTTTGGCAGTCAATTTTCAATTTTCGTTTTACTTCGCCTAAAATGAAAATCAAATATTGATTTTAACATAGACATCAATATCCACGCGCAAGGTTTATATGGCGTTACTTACGGTACGAGGAGTAGAATAGAAAACGCAAATCGAGTCGTATAGGAGGTGCGGAGCGTAAGAGAAAAGTGAGTTTCAACAAACGAGATTCCTGAAGCCTGGCATTCCCACTAGGGTAGTATGGGCCAACTGCGCATGCGCACGAAGATGCCGGCCCACCAGACAGGTCTAGTCAGGTGGGATCCCGCTGTTCTCATTGATTATTGGCATTGTGGTTTAGCCAATCAGGACATAGCCTTGGATTTTTCCAGTTCTAAAAATAGATGTTTAGAACGCTTTTGATTATTGTTTTAAACATTGTACTTATAAAGATACCAACAAAACATGAGCTATGACGGCCCACAGATATTATAACCGTGGATTGTCCCTGTGATGACCAACCTTCTCTCTCGGTGTTGCAATGTGCGCAACTGGGTTTATAATGAAGAAATAATATTTGGTATGGCGTATAGCCCGCCACTGAGCATATATACATATGAAATGATATTTGAGAGAGAAAGAATAAATTGGTCGTCAGCGGGATTCGAACTCACGACCCCAGCTTATCGCGCTGATGCTCTACCTACTGAGCTATGACAGCCCATAGGTAAAACATGTAATACTAATGAAAATAATGCATCGCGCTGATGGGCCGTGAAAGAAGCACACGTCTGAATGCTTCAACGCTTCAAGTCCACTCATTCATAACTATTTTGCGATCTGAAGCGTTGGAGCGTTCAGACGCCCGTCAACGCTAAGCGTCAAAAACGCTTCAACGCTTTAAGTGCGAGTGTCAAACACTTCGACGCATCGACGCTGGGCGTCAAAAACGCTTGAACAATTTAGTGTGAGCATCATCTCGTTTCAACGCGTTAACTTCACACATACGTACACATACACTCACACCCAGGAGGAAATTCCCTTGGAGTTATGATTTGGGTACTCACGTATTTATTATAATACCCTAGTGGGAATGCCAGGCTCTAACTTCCATGTTTCTCAACCCGGTTGTTCTCTGTATCATGCTTCATACCTGGTGTGCATGCCGACTCCATCCGAAGCAAGCGCAGTTGACCGATTATGCTCTAGTGCGAATGTCTGGCTCTAGGGATCTCGTATAATGTAGGGAAACTCCCATGTCTTTCTCCCCACTGATTTTCCGTATTACGCTCCACATCTGCCTATACGACCCGATTTGCGCTTTCAATACTACTCCGCGGACTAACCCTTGCGCGTACGCACTTACCATTGTTACGTCAAAGTTAAAATCAAAAAACGAAAAACAGACAAGTTGAAGCCATTTTCAATATTTTATCTTCATTTTTGCGCGATATAAAACGAAAATTTACGGTCAAATTTCAATTTTTAATTTTTAAGAAACCGAAAATGAAAATAAAAAATTGACGGTAAAATGTCAATTTTTGATTTTCAGATACCAAAAACGAAAAACGAAAATTGAACTATGCAAGGTTACGCGGACCAACATGTGTCAGTCTAGTCATGCTATGTTGACAATTAAATTGATGTCTTAGATAGGCGAAATCAGATTTCACTGCAATGGAGTTTATAGAAAAACAGTGCAGTTTTAAAGCATTTGATTGGAGAATTCAAACGGAAATGTTAAATTTTCATTGGGTTAAGAAATTGGAAGAAAATCCCGCGAATCACAGTTTCTGTAAAGGAATACTGAAAAACGATCATGGAGTGAAGTCACAGTTCAGTTTATTACATCATAGAGTTATCGACCTTGTATTGCAAAACTGCATACTCCCTTAACCCCTCATCAAATCAACCTAATTAACAAAGGAAACGAACTCCTGCGACGGGAATTCTGACCTCTCATGTGACAAATTGCGTCAATTGCGACACACCAAGTGCTATTCAATCCATGAATCTAAAATCTGTTGGAAGATTGCTTTCTGATATAACGGGTTATCCAGATTTTGCGACTGAAGAACCTTGCGACAAACATACACTGTAAATCACATGTTTAGGGTTAAAACGCTAAAAGTGAGGTTCAGTTTGAGAACACATTTCAACCCAGTAAATACGTTTAAATCATAAACATATGTTTAGGCTGAAACTGAACATCACTTTTTAACTTTCTAACCCTAAACTTGTGATTTACAGTGTACCATGCACATGTGGGTGAACTCGTGAACGAGTAGAATGTGACGTCAGTTGGCGGCAATGCCGCCTTTTCATAGTGCTGCCTGACTGAAGCACCACGCCGTTACCATGAACAACAATTTACACCAATGAGGAACTATGTTTCAAGAAAATAAAATTTAAAAGTAGTATCCCAGTTTTCAGGTTACTGATGAAACATATTCAGTGGAAGATCTTCTGGACATCTTCTGACAGGCCACAGTGGATTGTTAATCAAAGCTCGGTAACTCTCAAGACATGTATATTCTATCTAATCGCCTCGGCCAGTCGAACTTGGGAAAGTTCTCTGATGCTCCGAACAGTACTGCGCAGAATGTATCTGAAATGACCCACATATCATGCACTGGATGCGTACATGTATGTTTCCTATTACACGAACGATAAGCTGTGTATACATGCAGCGTATGGCAATATACCCTTCGTTAAAACAATACATCTTTTCAGATAGTTGTATGCCAGATCTAGAATGCCAGCTTGAATTGTGATGCTCATGCATATGAAATCTAAATTTGTTTATGGCCAACATTTCTGGTCAATGTAGGTTTTCATCGCACCTAAGCAGTATTGTACGTCTTCAATGGACATGGCCATTGTTAGTTTTTCGTTCAACCCAGGCCATGATAAGCCTCACTTTACCGCCTCAAATCCCACAACTCCTATGAGAGGACAATCCATCTGTGTGACAACTTAGCCATCAGCACTGGAGAAAGCTGGATGTCGATTGGCTGAATCTGTTCTTGAGAGCAGTTCAGCCTCATTCTGACATCATGTAGATTTTCACCAGAAGATCACCTGTAATGGAGGTAAAATAGCACTTGTTATGAAACCGCAACAAATAGGCTGACATACATTCATGAAATGTTGTACCGAGGCAGTGATAGTGGTGGTTGACAAAGGAGAAGTGGCGCTTACATGGGAAAACTCCCGTACATGTTACATTAGTAAAGTAAAAAATTAATCTCTCCAATTCTGCACACAAGTCTGAGATTTGTATACAAAATACTCAAGTTTGATACTTTAAACTCTCACAGTTCAAATTGACATAAACAGCGTCAACGGACTTTTCAAATGGGGCTTCACTTTTAGCTTTTCGTATACATTTAAAGCATATATTTTTAAATATATTTAAAATTTTACAGCTTGAACCAAAATAGTATTTCCATGTAATATCAAGGCAGCTATGATGACTTTGAAAACATTAGATTGGTTTTAGTTCAAGGTTTCATATTATAGATATATTAATATATTCATGATAAAACGTGGACGAAAAAGCCGAACGGAAGCCAAATTCAAACCTCAGTCGACGCGTTTTACGCCACTTTTAACTCGTTAACTATATAAAACTTGGCTATTGTCCGTATGAAACATAGCTTCTATGCAGTGTTGAAGAAATAAATTTCTGGCTTTAGTAACATATTTTCTTACGTATGTCAACATACCCACTTCAATCGATCAATATATAATCATGGAGAGACCAAATCAACATGTCTAAAAAGACAATCAATCAGTAAAAATATGTGAGAAATAACATGCATGCATCTTATTACAATATAAGCTTCACTATATAAAGTCTGTCAGATTTGCTATGTGGGCGCAGACCTACAATATCGTGATTAAGGGCCTTTACCTTTATCCAGCATCGCTTGCTCATTTTGGCGACACCCGCTGACGAATCATCGTACAGGATTTACTGGCAACATCACGCTTGATCTTCAACCACTCAATTGTATTATTCAATTGCATATTTCCTGAACCTTTTAATACATTCAATCCAAAACTTGTGTTGCCTTTAATCTGCGTCATATTTCGATATCAATTATCGTCTTTCTAAGCTGAACTACTATTTTTCCTATATCACGTGCAACTGACGTAACCATGACGACCCAGCTGGTGATGTCGGCAATGCATCTTTTCATTCAACCACCTCCATGGCCTCACTGGAGCAAGTGGAGTGAGCCCGTGAAACGGAGCCTGCGCTGTGGGGAAGTTGTTTTTCGTTGCCGGGTTCGCCACGGCGTGACCTCTGACCATCTTCAAAGAGCATGCCTAACACGCGGCGATCTGCACCTTCGCATAACCGCGAAGGAGCCATATTTGTCGAATAGTATCCGATCATTCATGTCCAAGGTTGTTTGAACAAACACGCCAGCGGGGGATTTTTATTTTCAAAAGGAATTTCAGTTTTGATTTTGGAATGTGGACAATGGCAGAGAACAATTTCCCTTGTTTCGCTACGGGGACACTCATTTTTAGAAAACAATCTAAGGGATATGTATATCCAACGGCAAAATACGTTCGTGTAGCGTACAAGATCTCTGGCGCTACGTTCTGTAACTTTTGTCAAATTCCGCGTAGGGGTTACATGAAGGTTTACATCCAGACAGTGTTCAAATGAACAGTCAAACCAAAACAATCGACTTGCAAGCATATAGAATACTGTCAGTGATAAGGACTTTGTAAATGGGACGTCACGGTGTGGCCGTCTTGCTGCAATCATTGAAAACTGTTGACCGCTTCTCTCTTGCCAGAAACCGTCTGTTTTCCCTTCGATCAGCTGAATGCTATACCATTTTATCCATATTTGAAAATGGTGCTATGCATCCAAGGTTACGATACCGGAAAGTGCATTAATATTCCTTGAAGCTGGTCAGATTAGATTTTCAATAGATTCACATGCACAAAAAATATATATATTCTGTACTTACCTCTTTGGTTATTATTTGTTAGATACAATATTCGAGAAAAAAAAGACAACACTTGTCTGAAATGAAGCATGAAGTGTGTTGATGTATCCGGCATTACGATTACGAATAGGCATAACTTACAAGAGTCATACAACATAGGACAGCTGTTAAAGTTACTGTAACCGTGAAATAGGCATAACTTGCAAGTCATATAACATAGAACAGCTGTTAAAGTTACTGTAACGGCGAAATAGGCAACTTGCAAGATTCAAACATCATAGAACAGCTGTTAAAGTTACGGTACTGTAAAGGTGAAATAGGCATAACTTGCAAGAGTCATACAACAGAACAGCTGTTAAAGTTACTGTAAAGGTGAAATAGGCAACTTGCAAGAGTCCTATAACATAGAACAGCTGTTACAGTTACTGTAACGGCGAAATAGGTAAATTGCAAGAGTCAAACATCATAGAACAGCTGTTAAAGTTACTGTATAGGTGAAATAGGCATAACTTGCAAGAGTCGTATAACATAGAACAGCTGTTAAAGTACTGTAACGGCGAAATAGGCAAATTGTAAGAGTCAAACAACATTGAACAGCTGTTAAAGTTACGCTAAAGGTAAAATAGGCATAACTTACAAGAGTCATACAACATAGAACATCTGTTAAAGTTACTATAATTATGTATAACTTGCAAGAGTCAAACAACATAGAACAGCTGCTCAAGTTACTGTAGTCATAGAACACAGAACAGCCGTTGAAGTTGAATTATTTTAACAATGAAATGGACATAACTTGTTAGGGTCATACAACGTAGAACAGCTGTTAAAGTTAAATTACTGAAACGAGAATATAACTTGCAGAAGTCATGAAAACAACATATAACAGCTTTTAAAATTAAGAAGTACATCGATTATATTAACTGGTCTACACAGTGAACTGTTAGGAAAGGTAAAATAATGCAAAAATTATTATATAACTATAGATGGGATGTTAGAGTCATTGCTTGTGAATAAAGTATTATTATTATACTGATTCCTTAAAGATGAATTCAGAATATGAATTTGCCGAACTGAATTAAGAATATGAACGTATGACGTATTCCCGCGCAATGTGCAACAGATGTTATTCAAAACATAGTATTTTTCAATGAAATAAATTAGCAATTGCAACTCAAAACATGAAGTACGCTTGTTAGTACAATTCTGTTATTAACATGATAATGGAATGAAAAATCCAACTGGAAGAAAATATTTAAAAAAAGATTAAAGTGCAAGCCAAATAAATATCGAGCATATCACACTATAAGTTAGAAACATTATGCAAAAAAATTGAATGCATCGCATTATGAAGACGTAATAATACTGTCAAGTTACTGAGGGCACGGGTTATCAGCTATCACCGAAAATCTATGTCTTGTGTTTTCTATAAAGTTGTCCTCGTATATTCTCATATGAAAACGGATGGTAGGATAACTCTACATCTGTTACTTCTATAGTGGACATTCACAATAAATCTACCTTTTTTCTTGCAGTTCAGCTCTTCAATACACGGCGATAGATTATTCGATAAGATCTTCACTGAACTGTAATTCAAGGTTGTTAATAGTAAGTTTCAAACAGGTTTGGATGAACATGCGTTTAAAGGAGTAAATCACGTTGATTATTAAAATTCAGAATGTGCTTAAACTTTCAATAATAATTTGATAGGCTAAGATAAGACAAGTTATGAAATAAGAACAAGAGGTCCCCAAAATATTTGTGGATACATTGCATCTCTTGTATAAGCACCCTGGACCATTAGTGGGAAAATGGGCCCGTTTTCGCGTTAAAGCTTATTGGTCTCAATTCCCATAGTCAAATGTTCTTCATTTTAACATGTGACGTAGAATTTATATAAATCTTATAAAATATGAAATAAATCTGGGGGTCCGCATACGTTTTTTAAATAGCAGCAGTTTAACGGAAAATTTCAGGCTTTTTCACCCAATGTCCGAGAGGGAGTGGGATTGGGGAATTGGGCTGGAGATGGGAAAAGACCCTGGAGTTAATCACCCAACACTGCCAAAAATATCCTACTTATTTAAGATAATGCCCTAAAATTTTCTTGAAATAAGATAATTTTACTCGAAAGAAGTTAAATTTTAAGAAAATTTTAAGATTTTTTTTCTTGTCTAAGTAAAATTTGGAGTGGGGTAAGTATATTTTACTGGAACAGGAAAAAATTAAGAATTTTTCTTAAAACAAGATTTTTTTTAAGAAAAATTCTTAATTTTTTCTTGTTTAAGAAAAATATACTTACCCCACTCCAAATTTTACTGAGACAAGAAAAAACAATCTTAAATTTTTTTTTTAAATTTAACTTATTTCGAGTAAAATTATCTTATTTCAAGAAAATTTTGGGGCATTATTTTAAATAAGTAGGGTATTTTTGGCAGTGAACGAATTTATAAAGTTGTGATTTGGCCAGCACTGAATGCTGAACAAGCTTCGGGGGATAGCACAAGCATCATCAATTGCCCACCTAGCATTCTGCCTCGTCTACCCGATGAATCTGACAGAACTATATCACTATGGAGCGAATGATTATACGAAGGAATGGTTCAGTTGTGCTAGATATCAACCTATTGTTTACTTGTATCCTTTTTAATGGGTCTGAACTCTAATAGTGGGAAAGTCAGTTGGTTTGGAAAGATTAAAAAATCCCCATGTTCTAGCTCTACAGTCAGCGTGATCTACTCCCTTAATACAAGAATACACATCATGCAAAAAGTTTGTTAAGTAGTGAAATATATTTGTCAGTCGGTGAGGAAGTGTCTGAGTGAGGAGTCTTACAGACGTCGCGGTGACCCTTCTGCCACGACTCTTTCTGGCACTTCACAGAGCAGTACCAGGCCCTTTTACACTTCCCACATCCGGGGAACTTCTTTCCTTTCGAAGCCGTGGCGAAACAGTTGGTGCAGGTCTCCGGATCGTCTCCTTCGAACTGGCATCTCCGACACTGGCACCAGAAGTTGAACGAGCGATAGAGCCAGGCCCGGCGCAACTTTCTCGGCAACTTGGTGTCGATGTAAGTTGTAAAGAGCTCTTGCCCAGATTTCACGTCCTTTCTGGCCTTGACCCAGATTCCCGGTTTCCCCTTCTCCTCGCCGTCCATGACCTCGACGTTGTTGTCGCACGAGTGGTTGAGGCAGGCGTGAACAGGGAATAACCCAGTAAATATGGCGTCTTCTGGTTTCTTCTCGACCAGCTTCAGCATGGCCATCGTCTTTAGCGGCTCAATTTCTGAGAGTTTGTTCAAGAAAAGTTTGTAGGGGTTCAAGGGAGAGGAGAACGACTGTAGGTTACATGTGGCCTGGAAATATCGCCCGAGATATTCACGCTCGTCAATCTTATAATGGACAACGGGATCACAAGAGGAAAAGATGGTCTGCATCAAGTCAAACACTTTTGGAGACTTTGTGTAGGCTTCGCTGGAACCGAAAGCAATGAACCTGTGAAAATATAAAAACCTTGGTAAAAGCTTGAACAGTCTTTTAGTTTCATATCTTCACTTGTTCCGTCACTACGCCAACCTGCCTCTTTTTTCAATTTCATTTATAGTCCAGGACCACCACGCTACATGGGCCGAACGACTCTATCCGTCAATAAAACATCTTCTTTCACTATTATTGTCGAGTATGGCAAAAAGTCTAATGGTCGTGAGGAGCTTGATCTGTCTGAAATCAGTCTTCCAACATCGACGGCCCACTGAATTTCCAGTAATGCTGTCGTCCATGCAAGCTGATCACGTTACCCGTATGAAGAAGATGGCGGCAATAGGGGAAATTCAGTTCGACCTTCTGATGTTTGGAGACTGATTGCAGACACAACAACTCCTATCGGTAATCAGACTCTTTAACGAACTCGATAAAAATAATGGAGAGAAAGTGGAAAGGGGGTGTTTTATTGCCGGATGGATCTGTTCGTGTAGGGTAATTGTGGTCCCGGACTGTACATGGAATTGAATATAGAAGCAGCATGTCGTAGCGACAGTACGAACGAAGACATGAACACTTGGGTACGTAAAGGAAGAAGCCCGAGGGGTAGATTTGACTGCAAAGGGTAAATACCGGAGAATGATTAAATCTATGCACAAGAATGTCTGCGAAAGACTAGATGTATATATTTCGTGACCGGGTGGGGTATAAACTGAATTTTATATACATATACAATTCATAGACATGTGTGATTACAAAAGGCAGCTTCTGATATAATCTTAAACAAGAGCCCAAGGGGCTTCAATATACGCCCGTGTAACTGGAATTACATTGGTCCAAATTTCAAGGTTGTTTGATAGCCTTGATTCCAATTGGTAGCTAGCCTACAATTTTGTGCTTCTGAGAATGTAACATATATAACATCTTATATTGAATGATAAACTAAAACGAGCTTAACTCTTGATAACTAGTTGACCTTGAAGCAAGAGCCGAGAGCTCACATATCCCACACTGAAATCGACAATTGTCAAACACAAGAAAATAGTAGTTTTCCTGCAAATGGATTCCTTTCAGACGAGATAATTTTTCATGAAGGAAGAAGAAACTGATGAAGTAAACCTTTGTTCTTGAGTTAATAAAGAGGTATGAAGTTCATAAAGGACCCCTCTCCCCGTTAAATTACTAAATGTATGGTTTTTATTTCACAACAGTTTAACTAAAATGTAGCTGTTTCAAATGTGGGAGACAACTCCACAGGATGAATGCCATATACATATAGGGGAGAGCATACTGAATATTCCAACCTAACACATATGGTCAGTTAAACTTGATTCAGTTTTGAAGGACTGTGACCTTGACCGTGGACAAATTGATCTCAAAATGTATGGCTCCTCTTTGCCATGCGAGTAAGGTATACTCAAAGTTTGGTACCATTCCATACCTTGAAACTAGAGATATCGCATGGACAACAAATGTTAATGGATGAATGGACAGAACGCAACATCGCATTACATGACCTCGTCTTCGACAGGCATATGAAAATGTGATTTCCTGATTTTGGGGTCACAGTTACCTTGACCTTTGACCGTGACCTAAATTTTGGTACATGACACATCGTCCGTCAATGTATCAATAGACACAAAAAAAATTATGATTTTTATGAATTTCATGATTTTGGGGGTCACAGTGATCTTGATGTTCGGCCTTGACCTACATTTTGGTGTGTGACACATCATGTCCCCCTAATGAATCTACGGACACAAAACAAAGTAATTTTCAAAGATTTCTTGATTCTGGAGTCACAGTGACCTTGAATCCACTCACCAAATATTAGTAGTTTTTAATTATTTCCTGATTTTTAGGTCACACTGACCTTTGACCTAGTGGTGTCGCAGTGATCTTGACTATTGACCTGGATCTAAATTTTGGTACATGACAAAACGGCTACCCGTAATTTTTCAATGGACTCAAAAAATCATGATTTTTAACAATTTCATGATTTTGGGGTCACAGAGACCTTGACCTTTGACCTTGACCTACATTTTGATATGTGAAATATTGTGTCCCCCTAATGTATCTACTCATACAAAGAAATGTTATTTTTAATAATTTCCTGATTTTTGGGTCAGTGACCTTTGACCTTCGACCTTGACCTATATTTTGGTATGCGACACCTCGTTTCCCCCTATTGAATCCACTCACAAAAAATTAGGAATTTGTAACGATTTCCTTATTTTTCCGTGACACTGACCTTTGACCTCTGACCTCGACCTACATCGTTCCCCCCTAGGGCATCCACTCATCAAAAATTAGAACTGTAGATAGAAAACTGTCAATGATCAATGATTTTCTGATATTTTAGGCAACAGTGTCCTTTGACCTCTGACCTTGACCTCAATTTTGGTATGCGACACATCGTCTCCACCTAGCGTATCCACTCACAAAAAATTGCAACTGTGGATAGAAAACGTTCACAGATATAGACCGGACACGAACACTTCAGTGATTTCCTGTTTTTTAGGCCAGTGACCTTTGACCTCTGACCTTGACCTTCATTTTGGCACGCGACACATCGTCTCCCCGTTGGGTATCCACTCACCAAAAATTAGAACTGTAGATAGAAAACTGTCCCAAATATAGACCGGACACGAGGGACGGACAGACGGACACACGGACGGACGGACGGACGGACAGACGGACGGAAACCGCCATCACATAATACGTCCGCCTTTTGGCGGGCGTATAAAAAGCAAAAGCGTATAAAAATAAAAAAAAGCGTATAAAAAGCACACCAATGCTGGCGGAATACGAGCGTAGTGCGCAGGCGCATTTCTACACGGTCTCCATATGAACAGTCACAATCAAAGCTTGACTGAGATATATTATCGAATTCCAAACAAATTGTAATAGAATATTCGTCAGTTGAACAGACTTGATGACAGGAATATCTTGATGTCTTCCTAGCACCATTCGAATCTGTGCTGTGGCGTAATAATTGAAAAGTGATATGGCTAGCGATGCTTGTGGCAAAACCACGGAGGGCCGATCGAACTTTGAAAGAGCTAGTGGCCCTCTTTGCCTGATTTCCGGAATTCCATGATCAAAGAAAATTGTTAAAGAAATGATTGATAGATTAGTTAAGCTGAATTGTTGATTGTTGGAAATCTGCGAAGTTGAAAACTTCGTCGGCGTCCGGGTTTTAATAGTTACATGTGATAGATGATCTTCACAGCCTATAATTTGAGTCCAAATTCTCATATTCCTTATTTTGCGTATTCGATCAGAAAGAGAGAGCATAAAATTAAGCAGTGATTCCAGATTCCCTAAAGACAAGCTATTCTTCTCTGTATTTATTCCCGGCATCGAAGTAAGTTATACGTACTTTCTCAAAGGAGCTTTGGCTTTTGCCCATTGCTCCAAAGTTGGCTCAGTTGATCCTTCTTCGGCCATCATCTGTTTAACCAGACAAACAACAAATGCCCACATCTTGGCTAGGATCATTGGCGTGAAGGCAGCGCCCCATACTTCCACCCATGTCTCTGTCTCCTTATCGTACTGCTTTCCGTTGTTGTCGCAGATGTCGTACAGTTCTGCCGCATCCGGGGTCTTGGATGGACACAGAACTGAGTGATATCGTTCCCATGCCTCTTGTTTACAAAACTCGCTACAATATATTTCCTTGGAACACAAATCACACGGCACCGGTAGAACCTTTGGCCAATGTTCATCAATTACCTGCCGCTGGCTTTCGCTGAACTTCTCGAGAGACCCAAAGTATCCCTCCGCTGTGAGCATGGACCGACCACAGTGGTAACACGCCGAAAGTTTCCAGCTATCTAAGCTGTTCCCGCAGATGATTGGCTCGTCTCTTATCGCAATAGTTCCCGGTGTTATATCCGTTTTGGCGAAAATCGCCCTCCCATAGGCTGTAAAATTAACACAGACGGGAAACTGAAGGATCAATGGACCGTATAGTCGCTGGACACGAACTTGCTGAAACAACATGGCGGACGCGTCATCCCCTTTTGGGCTTAGTTTTGTTGCTCTACGGAGCCACAATTCAGCCATAACAGGTAAGTCAAGATCTCTAAGAATCAATCCTGTGGAAAGAGTGAACCGAAATTTCAAACATAGAATTACTTACTCATTTGGTGAAAATATACATATATGAGAATATATTAATCGATCTTTATACATGTACATACAAATAGCAGATAAGCATGCAATTACATGTTCCTGAGCTCAATTTAAACACCAGTATGGAATGACAATTTATCAGTCAATTCCAAGATATCCGATGTTATCCGATCATCACCATTTATCAGTGATGAGGCTCTGTGGTCGCCAATTATTGCATCATCCGAACGTAGAAACTTCTGCTCTTAGTCATGGGGCAACGGGTGCTATCTGAGTATATTAGGGCGTTTCCCAAATGGTCACATCCGATTGGTCCCGTGACATCCGACAACGGCGTAATCACATTCATATAACGAAGACACACCTCCAGAAAGCGATCGACTGAAATGATTTGATAGGCCTCGAATTTTCCCCTCACAGAATAAAAAGCATATCATTTTCCTATGAACTGCCGCCGTTTTTATTTGTTTTCAAATATGTTCGGCCGTTTGTAATATGATTTTTCTTAAGAAAAACAAAGAAGCATGCTCCATTAGAGTTAGAAATAAAATAGTTAATTCGTACAACTTCGTTTTGGTCTCGCGTAGAATCCCCCAGTCTTGCGCCTCGTGAAACTGACATGTCTGATGTCCGATAAATATTTAAATACAGATAATTTCATTGGTTCGTTTAAATGGGGCGGACATGTGACTTGATGCTTTGGGAACAACTTTCGAACAGGATTATCTCCCTCGAGATAGGTGGCGCCGTGTGAAATACATGTCGAATCATAGCGATAAACTAAGGGTAGTGTTACGTGAAACGCCAAATGCCCTTAGCAAGCTAAGATGCATTTATTGGTGAGGATGGAGATGAGGTCATTTCTACGCCATTTATCGGCGATGGGGCCTGGTCATCACCAATAAATGGCGACGAGCATTGTGTGTTGATTATAGATAATCGCCATTGATTGGCGATGGCCATCATCATACAATGGTGATGATGGAGTATGGTGATGACTCTAACTGATCACCATTCATTGTTTCTTTTTTGTGATAGCTATCGCCATTTTGCTGTAGTTGTTGGAGTTGTCTCCACAAGTTATTGTTTGTGAGTTGTCTCCCATGATTTCTAGTCATGTTCTTTGTGACTTGTCTCCCCTTGGTCCATGCCACCAGTGCAGAGATCGCAATAAAGTTGAATTGAATTGAATTGTCTGTGTATGTGGATTGCTATGACTGCACAGTCCGAAAGGATTAAAAGTATTAAAAAACATCTTACCTCCAAGCTTCCATATTTCCTTGTGTCTAGCCTGTTTCGGAATGGCGACTAAATCAGCTATAGCACTCTGATAATCAGCGTTCTCATAATAAACTTGTGCTCTTAAAGATCTGAAGCCAAAGTTAGCCGGATCAAGTTGGATAGATAATGTCAGATGATGTAAAGCACCCTGGAGATCTCCGTGAATCTTGCATTGCTCACCGTCCATGGCTTCCCTCATGGCACCTTGAGGTAAAGAAACGCATAGTTACTTCCCATGTAAAAATGCTGACAGGACAAGTGAAACGCATAGATTCTAACCACTTCTAGTTACAAGTCTAGTACAATTCTAGTTTCTAGTCACATGACCCCACAGCCCAACTTCCCAACTGTGTCTTACCTAAATACACCCCAAGAACCAAGTAGGCTCTCATTTGCAAATTGTCCGGTAATGAGTGAGTGAGTGAGTCAGTTAGTCCATCCGATTGCTTTCGTCGGCAAAATAAGGAGAACCGTTGACATTAGAACCTTGATTTTTGGCATGAACGTGCATTAGGGGGCCCTTACCAGCAAATTCTGAACTGAGCTACTTTTAATGACAATTTGACCTACTTAGGTGGAAAAAACACTGCTGATTCTGACTTGAGCTGTGCCCGTCTTAATATATAGGTAGGATTTCAACTGGGGAGGGGGCGGGGGGGATTTCCCAGAGTTCAGTGCGCGTCTCCGAGTTCCAAACTTTCTATTGAACTTTCTAGCCGCAATAGAATGACACAGAAGTAGTCAATATACAATATACCTTATATATATTTCCAAGCAGATTTAATCGATAATATATAAGTTTTCTTGTCCACGGGACTTTTTAGAAGAAAACATGTCCTAATGCCTACCCTACTTCGTAGGTCCTGTGACGTTAGTCACACTGCCATGTCCTAACTGCGCCTTACCTAAATACACCCCAAGAACCAAAATTATTTCATGTGATGATTTGTTTCTAATCCAAGCTTTTATTATAGATGTTCATATGGTCACCTTGTTTGAGTGATATTAGATAAAAATATTCAAGAGAGATGACTTAATAGCCTTATCAGATGATCTGAAGGAAAGAGCTGAACTATGTGACCCAAACGGGGGAAATATTAGTAGAATACAAGTTCTTGTTCAGAACATAGGACTTTGAAGCCCAACGCCGACCAAGGGCTTTATTCTCCACCTTGTGCCTACAATCACAAATAAATGAAACGCAGTAGAAATATAAAATAAACTTTGGCTATGTTGAAACACAGAGCCGATACGACTGCACAAACATTCAAATTCTGTCGAGAAAATCAGCAAAGAAGCGCAAACAACTTTTCAAACTAATTACTGACATGAAGATTCTTCCTACAGAACGTATGCTATGTTGTGACTTTCCCTTAACATATATCCAATAACGGTTTACATACACTGTGCCACCAGCAACAGTATAGGACAAAATTAACCTAACCTTGAACGCGTTCCCCTCGTGTGCAAATCGCGGCTACAATAAAGCTGCGTTAAAAACCGACGCGTCGAGCGAAAAACAAGCGTGATTTCTTACGCGAGCGCGCGTTGAGAAAAAACTTTGCCCTAATACAACCAAGGGACACAGCTCTGACGCGTTCGGTAAAAATCGCATCCTGCGTCTCTAGATTAGGGTAGGAATACACCAGAGCCGTTGCGTTGGCGCAGGCGGCAACGCTCGCGACAACGCATTTGTCCGTGCATTCACCATATGCGTCTTTTGGCTGCGATGGAGGCTGCGTATATGCCTATACCTAATTTAAATAACATAACGTATGGTAATTCAGCACCAAGTAGGCGCTTTATAACCGGACGGAAAATGTTGTGGTGCCCTTTTCCAACAGCTACAGGCATGGAGGAAAGAGCAACATTGGCCATAATAGATATGATGGAAGATGAAGACGACGATGACAATGAAATGTAGCGTCTGATGCCAAAGTGTGCATAATAATGTCCTTGACCTTCCAAAGGCAATGCGTAGGCCTGTGCAGCGCGTCAAAAAATGGAAAATTCCCAATTCCAACGGCAACGCAAAGCTATAACGCAACCGATACTCAACGCAATGCGAATAGTGTGTTCACCACTTCCTTTTGCAACTTGTTCAATTTATTGCGACAACGCATATGCGAATCGCATTGCGATGACGGCTCTGGTGTATTCCTACCCTTAGTAAACGCGAGAGCTCTTTTCTTCTGCCGCTATAAAAACACGCACACTCTTGTAACCGCCAGAATTTGCTCATGTTTCGTTTTTTCTCCAGTCGCTTTCAAGGTTAGACTATTTCTGTCCTGTACTCTTCCCCTCAAACTAACCATGTCAGTTTTGAAATAATACCTTTAGGATCCCTAGTTGTCGCTTTAATGGTCTCATGTTCTGTTGGTTGCTCTTTTCGCAAGAATTTCTTCTCCAAAATTTCTTCCTCCATCTTCAAGAGCTCTCTGTCACCGGGATAGGCATCCTGGGAGCAGAATTGTACAGCGCTGTAGCTCTTCTCTTGACCTTTAACCTCGTAGTCCTTGACAATGACCTTCTGCATGTCTTGGAGGTCAGACGCTATTTCCTTGTTTTTGGGATCTATCTTCAGTCCTCTCTGATAGAACGCCAGTGCCTCTTCGTACTGCTTCAAGTCAATGGATGCACGCCCGGCCACGATGTAGCTGACCACATTGGAAGGGTCTTTTTCAATGGCCGTTTTCGCGTCTCTCAAAGCGTCGGAAAACAGACCCAATCTTAGATAGCAAGTCCCTCTACTGACGTAATTCTGGCAGTTTTCCTCGTCCAGTGTGATCAGTTCTGTGTAATCGTCGGCTGCACCTTTGAAATTATCCTCGCTGTAAGCTTTTTGCGCGCGTTCTTCGAGAAGTTCCCTGTGGATATTTCCCAAGACTTCCTGTCCAGTGGATGCAACACCCTCCATGTCGCGAGGATTTCTTGATGTGGGAATTCGGTTCAGCACACACTGCAAGGATAACAGATATATACTAATTTTTCCACCCAGTAAGAGTGATCATATACAAGTAAAGAATTATGACTATTAAACGCAACATATAAAGGTGGTAAAAAAGATGCAGCCGTACTGACAAGACGCCATATGACGCAATAGGCCAATATATTCTGAGTGCATATCTAAAAACACCACAAGAACCAACAACAGCTTAAGGGGCTTCAATATACGCCCGTACGTCTGGAATTACACTGGTTCAAATGTCAAGGTGTTTGTGTAATGGCCTTGGTCCAAAATGGTAGCTAAGCAATCCAGAGAAAGGTCTAAGACTTTGTGCTTACGAGAATGTAACATTCATGGCATATTATATTGAATGATAAACTAAAAGGGGCTTAACTCTTGGTACCCACGTGACCTTTAAAAAAAGCCAAGATCTCACATATCCCACACTGAAATTGACAACAGTCAAACACAAGAACATATTAATTTTCGTTCCAATAGATTCTTTTCAGGTGAGAACATTTTTCATGAAGGAAGACAAATGTGAAGAAAGTGACAAAGTCTTTGTTCTTCAGTTAATAAACAGATGTAAAGGACCCCTTTCCCAGTTAAACTAGTAAATGCATGGTTTTAATTTCACAACAATTTAACTGAATGTAGCAGTTTCATGCATGTATCAAACAGGGGAGATAATTCACAGGACAAATGTCATATACATATAGAGGAAACAACTCTGAACAGTCCAATCTAACAATATAGTCAGTTAAACTGGATTCAGTTTTGAGGGACTGTGCCCTTGACTTCAAAATCAATAGGATACCTCTTTGCCCTGCGAGTATAAAGGTACCCACAGTTTGGTATCAATCCATACCTTGGAGCTGGAGATATCTCAAGGACAACAAATGTTAATCGATGGATAGACGGATAGATGGACAAAACTCACCATCGCATTATACAACCTCGTATTCGATGGGCATAAAAATGTGACTTTTAATGATTTCCTGATTTTGAGGTCACAGTGACCTTTGACCTTGACCTCAAATTTGGTACACGACATATCGTCTCCCCTTAATGTATCTTTAGGCAAAAAAACCCATGATTTTTAAGAATTTCATGATTTTGAGTCACAGTGACATTGACACTTGACCTATGTTTTGGTCCCCCTAATGTATCTACTGACACAAAAAAGTTACCTTTAATTATTTCCCGTTCTTGGGGTCAGAGTGACCTTTGGTATGCAACATATCTTTCTCCCCTATTGAATCCACTCACAAAAAAATTAGCAATTTTCAATAATTTCCTGATTTTTAGGCCAAACTGATCTTTGACCTACATTTGATATGCGACACACGTCTTCCCACCAAAAATTGGACTGTAGAAAAAACCTGTCCGTGATCAATGATTTTCTGATTTTTAAGCCCCAGTGACCTCTGACCTCGTCCTTAGTTTTGTCAAAGGTCACGGCGTGTGCAGAATATATTTGAAGACAAACAAGCCAGAGTTATCTGCCTCTAGATACGATCCCACCCAATTCAATGTTATATGATATGCATGATATAACAGTCGGCGCCTGTCTGGGTATTTCCCGTGACGTCACATGTGATAGGTGAATACATTGAGCCGATGGGGTAGTCGATCAGTTTAGCCAATACGATGGAAGTTACATTGTAGACATATAGTGTGTCATCAATTCGGGGGCTTGCAAGACTTGACTTGTTCTATTCCGTGGCGTGAGTGCATTGATACATACACCTTGTCGACGCGTTAGAATTGTAATGTGCCAATACCTCCCACAAAAGGCAAAAACATGCTCGTCAGTGTATGTACAATACGTTTTCAGAACGTTTTCATAATGGCACCCAGAATACCCCGGATGACAACGTCGAGTCGATCGGAGCGCCATCTGGAAATGGGGTGCATGGAATACCTGGACTTGAATTACCACTTTTCAGCGCAAGCGAGTGACGTCATAATACTAGCGTAACACTGTATCCGCTAAATGAAAGTCATAATACCTGCTAAATGGCTTACATGGATCAGGCCAATTATACGGATTTTATAGTACAGAGTAATATAGAAAGATAGCATTTTCGTGTACGCAGGGGCGTGTTTGGACTATCCTTGCTCCTAATGAGTCGCTATTGTACCGTGTGCGGTAGACTAATGTGACGTCATCATAACGAGAGAAAGCGTATTTAAAGTCCAGTTGCCCTATGACCTTTGTGAAGAATTATACAGTAACGCCTTATGTTAACGCCTTAACGCCCTAGCATATAGCCTTAACGTCTTAGCATAACGCCTTAATGCTCCATCGTAACGCCTTAACGCATTGTCAAGCGTCCACTCACACGCACATGCTTTAATCATCAATGGCTCCTGACCCTTGGTGAAAGTGACGTCATCACCGGAAGTGATCATATAGTTTATCCTCCCCAATGTTACATCATACGCTGGGGGAGCTGCGTCGAGTATGTTTACAATTCAAGTATGCCCTTGTCCGTGTATCAACATCAACGGCTGCTCATATCCATCAGAAGCCGTCAATCGGTGTTTCGGCAACCTTCGACCTTCTTCGGTCCTGTCCATTAGACGTATCCCCAATCGTCGTGGGGCAGGCCAGGATACTGTAACGGCAACATGTCCTGGAACAGCTGTTTGTGCATTTTGATCGCATTTTGCAGGGCCTCGATGTTGGTACTCCCATATCCTCTTCCAGATGACGCTTGGTCTCCATGATGGACTTGTGTGTGGGGTCGTCTTTCATTTCAAGCGACAGCAGACTGTATTGTTCATAGATCATCTGCTGTTTTTCTGATGCAGGGGCGCATATGAATGTAATTCTGTTGCAAGTTATCCTGTGCGGCGTCCTCGATCGTCGCAGCGTGGGTAATAATAGCTGCTGTCACAATACGATCCCCAACGTGGCTTCTTCCTCATTCAGGCTTTCCTGGCACGGGCAGACATTACGTATGATGTGACACCAGAAGAATATACATAGGATTGAAAACACCGAGGCACAACAAGCCATGGGGGTGCTGAGAGTATACCAGCTGATTCTGAGAGTCCGCCGACTGATGCCGAAAAAGAGACTGCAGAGAGTCTATCCACTGATACAGACAGCTCGACCTCAGGTGGTCAGTCTACGTCCCAGGGACGCCTGAGTGAGGAAGAAGCCACGTTTTGGGACCGTATTATTGTGACAGCAGCTATCAATACCCACGTTGCGGCAATCGAGGACGCCGGACTGGATAACTTGCAATAGACTTATATCTAAACGCGCCCCTGCATCAGGGAAACAGCCATGGTGATAAACAGTATAGTCTGCTGCAGCTTGAAATGAAAGAGGGCCCCAAGCACAAGACCATCATGAAGAACAAGAGTCGCCAGGAAGAGATTATGGGACTACCAACCATTGAGGCCCTGCCAAATGAGATCAAAATGCGCAACCAGCTGTTTCAGGAGATGTCATCGTTACAGTATCTTGGCCTGCCCGAAGACGATTAGGGATACGTCTAACGGACTCGAGCGAACATGGCCGAAGATTGACAAAACACCAAATGACGGCTTCTGATTGCACAAGAGCAGCCGAGAATACAGCTAACGGACGAGAGAGAATATTACAGATACAACATCAAATGTCGGCTTCTGATTGAACAGGAGCGGCCGTCGATGCGTCTGTTACACGGACAAGGGCATATTAAAATTGTAAACATACCCAACGCAGCTCCGCAGCTTGATGTAACATTGGAGAGAATAATCTACTTGAAAACCTGTAAAGGTGTTGATATTTCTTTCTCCCATCTGTGAAGTCACTTCGGGTCATGACGTCACTTTCATCAAGGATCAGAAGTCAATGGTTAAAGCATGTGCGTGTGATTAGACGGTTGACAATGCGCTAAGGCGTTACGATAGGGCGTTGAGGCGTTATTCTAGGGCGTTAAGGCGTTAAGATAAGGCGTTAAGGCGTTACTGTAAAACCTTCCCCAAAGGTCATAGTGGAAATATACTGGGTCCCCCCCCCCCGCTTTCTCTATTACTAATGGAGCAATTGGACTCTAAATACGCTTTCCGTACTACGGATGGCGCCACATTAGCTTACCCCACACGGTACAACAACAGCCAATCAGCAGGAAGGATAGTCCAAACACGTCCCTGCGTACACGAAAATGCTATCTTTCTATACTACTCTGTAATATAAAATCTGTATAATTCGACCGATCCGTGTTATCCATTTAGTAGGCACATCGCGCACAAGTATTATGACTTCCGTTTAGCCGATACATTGTTGCGCTAATGTTATGACGTCACTGGTACGCGCTGAAAAATTGTAATTCAAGTCCAAGAATTTCAAGCCCTCATGCGCAGATAGCGCTCCGATCGACTCGACCTTGACATCTGGGGTATTCAGGGTGCCATTATGAAAACGTTCTGAAATCGTATTGTACATACACTGACGAGCATGTTTTTACCTTTTGTGGGATATATTGATGCACAAGCTGTATGTACCAATGCATTCTTAATGTTAACTCTTGCAGGCCTCCGAATTGATGAAGAAACAGTCATGATAACGGTAATACTAAAGATGCTGCGTAGCCATATAATAATATAAAGAGTGTATGTCCAACTCCCAATGTGTTCATGCGGCCTCGTATTTCGTAGCTAAACGGATCGACAACACCATCGACTGAATGTATTGACCCACCACATGTGACGTCATCGGAAATACCCAGACAAGCGCTGACTTGTATATCATACATATAACATTACATTGACTGGGGTTTTATTCAGGGGCAGAAAACTCGTGCTTGTTTTATTTCTTTAAATATATTTTACACACGCGGGGACCTTTGACCAGGAAGTCACGTGAACAGAAGTGGCCTTTGACCCGGAAGTGACCTTTGTCCCGGAAGTGACGTCACCTCCGCGTGACTTCGCGCGCGCAATCCAGACGCGCAAAAATAATGGGGAATTTGTCGTCTTCCTACTACTGCGCTTGCTCTTTTTGTTGACGATTTGATGCCGAGTCTGAGGGTGCGAGTTCGATTCTCTCGAGGTTCTGACTCACCAAGAAAGTGTCATCCTTAACATAATTGGACATAATTGATTAAAATTGCAGAGAATAATAGTAAACCAACCAATAACTCCACCTTCTAACATGGGTTAGAAGAGAAAGAGAGAGGGAAAGGTCTGGTGGCGAGGGTGTGGCAACCATATGTGTAAATGTGCTGATAAAACAGGCTACTAGTTGATCTGCCTCCTAAAGCGAGCATCACTTTTTTCTTGCATAGTCGCAGGATACGTATACAGATGCAATGGGAGAGCCCGCTTATGTATCGCGCTAACATCGATGATGGGAAAATACCAACCATGCAAATCTTGAGAATCATTTATGACCACATTTGCGTACACTTCGCCATCGTAAGATGGCTTGCGACTCGTGTGTCTCAATTATCGCAGAGCGATATCCGATACGTTACCTTATACTGTTCGGTCTTCATCCGGCGAATCTGATATATTATAGGCTTTTCATACTACTTCTGAAATAATTATTTTCTGGGCTTACAAAATATACAGATATGAATAACTTCTGTATCACCCAAGAGGTGTTGTAGATCTCTATCTCTAAATACGTTTTCCGTACTACGGATGGCGCCACATTAGCTTACCCCACACGGTACAACAACGGCCAATTAGGAGGAAGGATAGTCCAAACACGTCCCTGCGTACACGAAAATGCTATCTTTCTATACTACTCTGTACTATAAAATCTGTATAATTCGACCGATCCGTGTTATCCATTTAATAGGCACATCGCGCACTAGTATTATGACTTCCGTTTAGCCGATACATTGTTGCGCTAATATTATGACGTCACTGGTACGCGCTGAAAAATTGTAATTCAAGTCCAAGAATTTCAAGACCCCATGCACAGATAGCGCTCCGATCGACTCGACCTTGACATCTGGGGTATTCAGGGTGCCATTATGAAAACGTTCTGAAATCTTATTGTACATACACTGACGAGCATGTTTTTACCTTTTGTGGGATATATTGATGCACAATTTGTATGTACCAGTGCATTCTTAATGTTAACTCTTGCAGGCCTCTGAATTGACGAAGAAACAGTCATGATAACGGTAATACTAAAGATGCTGCGTAGCCATGTAATAATATAAAGAGTGTATGTCCAACTCCCAATGTGTTCATGCGGCCTCGTATTTCGTGGCTAAACGGATCGACAACACCATCGACTGAATGTATTGACCCACCACATGTGACGTCATCGGAAATATCCAGACAAGCGCTGACTTGTATATCATACATATAACATTACATTGACGGGGGTTTTATTCAGGGGCAGAAAACTCGTGCTTGTTTTATTTCTTTAAATATATTTTACACACGCGGAGACCTTTGACCAGGAAGTCACGTGAACAGAAGTGGCCTTTGACCCGGAAGTGACCTTTGTCCCGGAAGTGGCGTCACCTCCGCGTGACTCCGCGCGCGCAATCCAGACGCGCAAAAATAATGGGGAATTTGCCGTCTTCCTACTACTGCGCTTGCTCTTTTTGTTGACGATTTGATGCCAAGTCTGAGGGTGCGAGTTTGATTCTCTCGAGGTTCTGACTCACCAAGAAAGTGTCATCCTTAACATAATTGGACATAATTGATTAAAATTGCAGAGAATAATAGTAAACCAACCAATAACTCCACCTTCTAACATGGGTTAGAAGAGAAAGAGAGAGGGAAAGGTCTGGTGGCGAGGGTGTGGCAACCATATGTGTAAATGTGCTGATAAAACAGGCTACTAGTTGATCTGCCACCTAAAGTGAGCATCACTTTTTTCTTGCATAGTCGCAGGATACGTATACAGATGCAATGGGAGAGCCCGCTTATGTATCGCGCTAACATCGATGATGGGGAAATACCAACCATGCAAATCTTGAGAATCATTTATGACCACATTTGCGTACACTTCGCCATCGTAAGATGGCTTGCGACTCGTGTGTCTCAATTATCGCAGAGCGATATCCGATACGTTACCGTATACTGTTCGGTCTTCATCCGGCGAATCTGATATATTATAGGCTTTTCATACCACTTCTGAAATAATTATTTTCTGGGCTTACAAAATATACAGATATGAATAACTTCTGTATCACCCAAGAGGTGTTGTAGATCTCTAATTTTGAAAAAGTAGGACAGCAGGTGGCCGCTATTTTGATATTTTTAGACCGACTTTTCGGAGCGACTAAATCCTTTGAAATTTACTCTTACCACGCACGATGTCTAGATATCATGTCGTATTTGGATACACTTTTTGTTTTCTGTTTACAATATTGGTCCACGTGCTTCAGTATGTAATTACAAGGGGCGTCTTTTTAAAATTATTTCGCCCACCTAGCCACCTGATTGGCAAGCAGATGTAGTTTGAAATTTCCCACGAAATTTATATAGTGGTGATGTCAGATACACACCCTGCATACCAAACGGCTGTTCCAACTTCCGCCGGAGGGTGAACTTCCGCCGGAGGGAAGGGCGTGAAAAATGGTAGGACAACGTGTTGGTTTTTACGTTCATATGTCAGAACCATACCCTATCAGCAATATCAAATTGTCTCAATCGTTAGATGGTACGTTTAACTAGCTGACGTGTTTTTTGAGAACGGGATAATTCTAAATAGACAATTACATCCATTAGAAGCCGAATCTAGAAACCTTTCTTAGAAAAACTACATCAAATATGCATTTTATCTAATTAATCAAGAATATACCTACGATCATTATGTAAACCGAGGTTGCCTTTTAATGGCAAGATGATATTTATATGTGAAAAGGAAGAATTTCGATGATTTTAAGACGCATGAATATGACCTGTGTGGAAGTGCTGATACAACATACGGCGGAGTGAGATCTGACTACCGCCGGAGTCAATAATAATATGATACAGTTACCGCCGGAGTGCCACTGTCTCTTCTTGGCCGAGGTAAATGAATGTACCGTCCTCACTCAATATTGAATCCATCTAACAAATGAAAACGATACTATTTTAAGGCGAAATCCACTGAGTTAAACACACCATTTATGATCTGAGATCTAAAACTGAGTGAAACACACCATTTATGATCTGGCTCCTCACCCTAAGAAATCATCGTAAGAATTTCACCAAATTTTGCACAGATGTACCTTGAAAATATACAAATTCATTTCGAGAAAAAAATTACTACGTCATCGAACTCACTTTCAAGCTCATGCTCTAATTTGTAAAAAAAATGATGAAATTTAAATTGTACGATTTTGCTCCAATAATTGGCACACTCCACCAAATATCAATGGGCGTTGCTCATGTTCACGTGGTCTTCGTCTTTCAGACTGGATCATTTTCATCTGAATTCAATGATAATTTGCTCATGGAATTGTCGAACTGTTAAAGCCTATAGCTAATTATTCCCATCCAATAATGGGGTCACCGAACTCGTTTGATTTCTAACATCGTTCGACGTAGATTTCCTCTAAAAGTGGCCGGAAATCATTTGACGTTGCTATGGCGTGTGCTGTTAGCAGCGTGATCGAAGGGAACTACCTAATGCAACGTCATTTGACATTCGCGCTATAAATACATGCGCGACGTTGTGCGCATCAGCAAAGGTGAGGAACGTCTTTAAACTAAACCCACGGAGTTAAACACACAGCTCCTCGTCATTTATGGTCTGAGGTCTAAATCTCGCTTGAATCACAATAGTTGGGCCCTGTCATCGCCTGGATCAGTTCTAAACATAAGGCCTATCAAAGAAAGCCAGTCATATATCAATGAGACTTAACTCGCACACGCTACGCTGACCATATGTTGACCTCAGGCCGCTGCTTAGCATATTAACTTTCGTCCAATCAGACACAACCGTCGGTGTTCAGCCGACCGTGACTCCGCCAGAAAAGCTGAATTTCGCTCTCTTTCAAAAGTGTTTTGACGTAATTTCTCATATTTTTTTCACAAATATAATTACATGGATTTTTCAGGTAAACCTTTATCTTTCTGGTGAGGGGTAAATAAATGTTTCATTGGTAATGCAAGAGAGTGAAATCAATCGTCTTTTGTAGTCCTTTGCCGTCGGTCAAGGTATTCTCCCATTCGTTTAACATGGAGAAGGGATTCACACTACTACTTCGTTTAAATCGAATTTAGATTCGCCAAATAAAATCATAAATTACATTAATTTGTACCATAGGGAAGGTGATATATTGTAGAAACTTTGTAGGGGTAAATACGTTTGGGGGAACCTATATTTAGTCAGATATAGCAGTTTATAATCGGACCTCCCATCTCGAACAATGCTAAATTTGGACCGGCTAAACGTGAGCCGGGATGTCAGTGCGTGTGTACATCACGCCCGCGTCTGGGTTTCTTGCACATGCCGTGGTAAGTACTAGCTACGATATTTATCATTTCGGATTTATTTTCAGTCATTATGTTATTATTGTCTCGTCACATTGTTCGCATCACTGCTTTGATCTTCACCATATAGTGTAACGCTAACCTAGTGAGTTGCCACCTATCTTTATTACCTAATTTTTCCATAAATCGTGTAGTTTAAACAACTCAATAAAATCAGAAATTGTTATCTATTACGGTACTTCTTGTTCAGAAACGCTTAATGGTGCTCTAAATAAATGCTCTCAAAAGTGTTTGAGGGTTATCCGATACCTACACTGTATCTGACGGATACACATTCGCAACATTGTCACGGCGTCAGATTGTATACCTCATACTGTCAGAAATATCGCTGTTTCACCGACAGTTTAGGGGGTTACAAACTCTGACACAGGGGAGAATGATTCGCCATACAGACCGGAAAATTACAATGCTGACGAGAACACTTAGGCCAATACACGAGTTGGCACGATGGAGCGTAAATGTCGAGGATAAAATTAGTGATGATCATGGCTATGTCTGCATGGTTAACATATAGTAAAGTGGCCTGATCGTGTACATAGACAAACGCAATTAGAGATTAGATCCTCCGGTGGTAATCATATCTTCGAGACATGCTCCTCCGGCGGTATTTGTACCATATACGAACATGCATGAGCTAGAAAAACTAACATTCACCGAAGTAGATTGAACTATTTGAAACTACAAGCTATCAGCCTGCTGTTAAGGAACTACTCTTCATATATCTATAACTTATTTGGCGGATGATACACAAATAGATGATTTTTCATGCATAGAATCACTGTTATGTTGCAAAATAGCTCTTAATGTCAGATAAAATGAATTGTAATTAAAAAATAATTCAAGGACGAGTTGAAAATTTCACACGAATTGCTAACACGTCCCCTTGAGAACATTTTCTCATTAAATTTTCGAGTAGTAAATACGTGAAAACTACCCAAAAAAATGAAAAATCTGAACTTACTAGCGCCTCAAATTTGTAATTTCCCATCTGCGGAAGTTCACCCTCCGGCGGAAGTTGGAGCAGCCGTTTGATATGCAGGGTGTGAGATATAATGTCCCATGATATTATATCTGGGTTTACTGAGATTGGATTTAACAGAGAGTCCTACAGTCTAGCTAAGTGACTGCAGGCAGGGTCGATCGACTGGCAGAAGGGGAGATAACCATGTTTGCAGGTTGTTGTAAAGTAAAGTTCCTACACGGTTAGATATGCGCATGCGCAAAGGAATTCAGCAACTTGAAACCACAAACTCATACGTAAAAATACAACCTTCATACCTAAGCCAATGAATTCGGCGTTGCAGTAGGAAACTTCTCATTACACAGATGTGAAATCTATTTTGACTGGTCTAATCCGATTAAACCTCACTCTCAATGACCGTGCCAAATTTGGGACCTCCCCTCCCCTGTGAAAGGGTCTCCCATGCATATTTTCTCGACAATTTTATTATGTAAGCATCAAATTTACAACTTATTATTTTTACGATTTCGAACTGGATAATATCTTTATATTCAATAAACACACCTTTCTCTTCAAATCCATTTTTAACTTGATACCTCACAGAAAACATTAATCTGGGGAATGTTTCAAAACTGGCATATTTGACATGGAGAGAGATGACCTACATTATGCACATATAGAGAAAGGGAATTCCGTGTCCGTTTTTTGTGGGATCATTTGATTGTGAAGAGAAAGTTCACCAGTTTCCAGCGCGCTTTTACACAGATATCACTCGGTATATTATGAAGGGAAACGGTTACTATAGACCTGGCTTTAATCAGGTTGGTGAACATCTGTTATACATCAACAAAAACAAGTTCTGTATTATAAATCTTCTACCAAAACTAGTCGAGGTATATCCATAAGCGATCGCTTTGAGATCATGTGAATACATACATACATACACCCAACATTTTATAGTGAGTCTGCAACGTGCACTGTTACGGTTCTAAGATGCATACATGTATAAATAAGTACTACTGCGGTATAGGTTACACAACTGTATACGTCGCAAAGGGACGCCGTTTTGACCAGTGAAAGTGTTGCCGGGCGCGGGGGGGGGGGATATGCATCCTCTCTCTCTCTCTCCTTCTCAAACCTATTTCGGCAATGCCATTTCCTAACGAACAGCTGGGAGACATGCTTGCAATACCAGTACCGGTACCTTGATATGAGTCAGAAATTCGGCCAGAGCAGCTTATTATAAAATGATTCCATTGACGCACACTCAGAATGTTAACTCAAGTAGATTAGCATGGAAATATTCGGGGGCTGCAGAAATATCATATGCGGCACAGAACATATACATTAACCATGTATGAATTACGGTGCATGTACCAGAAAAGCTCTATAATCATATATCTGCTACATGTCTAGAACACTTAGATGCTTTCTTTCGATTATGAATATACCAATTTTAGACATGCCAGGGGAAAACCTACCTTTTTCTATCTTCTTCTTGCTGTACAAACTCACCTTAACTCTTACCTATAAGTTTAATTCTTCTGTACGTTGAAGATGTAGAACTCCCATCTTCAGCGCTACCAGGCATAGGTTAGTTCACCAGATAGACACTACACGCGCTCGCTGATATAGTTGAAACACATGTATAGTAATGATGTACGGTACCATGCAGCATCTTCGGAAGGTCATTCCAAAAATACCCGCACAAGAAGGGATGCCAGAGATAGTGAGAGGAACGATTAACATAGAGTAGTGCAAGCCGTCATGTACTATGCTAGTTTTAAAGCCCCCCTCCACACTCTATCGCCATCATCCGTAAACACTTCGTATTTTGCGCCGCAGATCTTGCCAAGCAAACTGAAATTTAACATTATTTTATCAGATTATTGGGCTACTTTAGCTACACCTTGTGAAGCCCTTTGTAATACACATTTCTAAATGACGTCATCTTACTCGCTGCTAAGATAACATGACTTGCTAGGCTAAAATAAGACAAATCGTAAAATAAAATCAGACGGTCCCCATATTATTTGTAGAAAAAGAATAATTACATAAATCCATCCATGTTATAGCTCCCAGGCATATATGCAAGCTCATGAACGTAATCTACACCTTTGAGGATGAGCGCACTTATGGGCGTTCATTTCGAGAGGTTGAATTTAAAAATAAAATAATCAGGAATTATACAGCTGGATAAGAGAAGTGAGAAAAAAATAAAATGAAATAACATAACATAAAAATAAAGAATAATTGTGGGCTACCATAATCACCGTAAAATTAAGACAATAGTGAGGATAGAGCCAATTCGTATGCGTGAGACGAATTTTCCACGTAACGCCATACACCGTCATATTTCGTCTCAAATGATAGCCCTCGTGTAGAATACGAAGACAGAACACATTTCACAACTCCTCCGCGGCTTCACCTCATTATCGAACTCATTAGCATATTACATGGCATGATTAAGGCTAATTTCCATATTAGGTTATGGTGGCAGGGGGCATATTTGAGAGATCGAGAGATCAACTCTCATCGAAATATGGTGAGCAGGGTGTCATAGTGAAGCGCTTGGCGTGTAGAGGACACTTGGAGTGGTTTTGAGCAGAAACGACGTCATACTGCGAATGCGTAGTCGAGGCGTAGTAGCGAACGCGGATAGTTTGGGGACAGGCAAGGGCATGCTTGGGTAACTGAGGGCCATATCTCATCCAAATATGGCGTACAGTGTATCATAGTGAAGCGCTCAGCGTGTAGAGGACACTTGGGGTGGTTTGAGCAGAAGTGACGTTATGGTGGGCATGCGCAGTCGAGGCTTAGTGGTCAAAGCCTGCATTTTTTGGATAGACAAGGGCGTGTTTGGGCAATTGAGGGGCACTATCTCATCCAAATATGGCGTACAGGGAGTCATAGTGAAGCGCTTAGCGTGTAGAGGATACTTGGGTGGTTTTGAGAAAAAGTGACGTTATGGTTGCCATGTTCAGTCGAGGCGTAGTAGCGAAAGTGGGCATTTTGGGGATAGGCAATAGCGTGTTTGGGCAATTGAAGGGCCATATCTCATCAAAATATGCGCGGGGGGTGACATAGTGAAGCGCTCAGCGTGTAGAGGACACTTGGGGTGGTTCTGAGCAGAACGCAATGGCGCGTTTGGGCCGAATTGAGGGGCCATATCTCATCCAGATATGGCGTGAAGGGTGCCATAGTGAAGTACTTAACCTGTAGAGGTGTGCTTTTGAGTAGGAACGACGTCAAGCTGCGCAGTTGAGGCGTAGTAGCGAAAGCTGGCATTCTTGGGAAAGACAAGGGCATGTTTGGGTAATTGAGGGACCATATCTCATCCAAACGGGCCGTGTGGGGTCTCGTCTTGAAGCGCTTGCTGTATAGATGGCGCTTGAGGTAGATTTGAGCGGAAACGACGTCATGCTGCGCATGCGCCATCGAGAAGTATTAGCCAAAGCGGCCAGTTTTGGGATGCACAGGGACGTGATTGGGCGAGATAGGGACGATCTTAGGTCCAAATGTGGTGTGCACAGGGTCTCGTCTTGAAGAGTTTTGTGTGTAGACTGCGCTTGGGGTGGATTTGACGGGAAATAACGTCATTGGTGACATCATCAGTCGGATTAGTTGCTGTCCGACAGCTGATGACACAGCATAGCCGCTCTCGTTTGGTAGGAATAGTACGGTGTCATGATTTATCCCCAATATAACTATCCCTGTAAACCCCTCTCAGGCCAATTCACTTTAACACCAGATCCTGCATTCTCCCCTTTATGTGCTGCCCAATTGAACACCAGCTCCCGCACTGCTCCTACCCTCTTCCACTCCAAGACACCGATGCAGTGTATGACCCCACCTGTCAATTACCCTACTCTATGGAACCCATATAAACACGCTATGCATGGATATTGGTCATCCCAATCACGTGACCCAAAGTGACCTCATTGAAACACCAACCTCAAGCGACCTCTACTTGCCGCGAGCTCCCCACCTCACATGATCGATTTGGACCACGGATGGTCCATTTCGACTCCAAACTCCCACCTCAAATGACCTCTTTCTATTCTACTGCTAGACTGCTCATACGCAGAAAATGAAACCAGTCATCCTCTACATGCCGAGCCTTTCAAGATGACACCATACACGACCCCCTCCAGCCGGATTCCGCCAGTGCTTGCATATATGACACGGATGGTCCACCTTGAGCCCAAAACGCCCATTCAAATGCCCTTTTCCCACTATTCCTTGACTGCGCATGAGCAGCTTGAGAGCATTTCCACTACACACCACCCCAGTCGGACTCTCTCCAAGAGTGCTTCAATATGACACCCACACAACCTATTCGGACCAAGGATGAGGACACTTGGGGTGGTTTTGAGCAGAAACGACGTCATGCTGCGCATGCGTAGTCGAGGCGTAATAGCAAAAGCGGGCATTTTAAGGATAGGCAAGGGCGTATTTGGGCAAATGAGGGGCAATATCTCATTCAAATATGGCGCACGGGGTGTCATATCGAAGCGCTTAGCGTTTATTGGACATTTGGGGTGGTTTTGACTGGAAGTGGCGTTTGGTGGGCATGTGCGGTCGAGGCTTAGTAGCAAAAGAGGGCATTTTGGTGATAGGCAAGGGCGTGTTTGGGCAATTTAGGGGCCAAATATGGCATGGTGGGTGTCATAGTGAAGCGCTCAGCGTGTAGAGGATACTTTGGGTGGTATTGAGCAGAAGTTACCTTATGGTGGACATGCGCGGTCCTGAGATAATTACGTCGGGCCCCGAGATAATATCACGAAATCCGGAGATATTAAGTCGGGGCCCGAGGTAATATCACGAGATGTCGAGATAATAAGTCGGGCCTGAGATAATATGTCGGAGCCCGTCGGGGACGGGCATAATTTTTTTTATTGTTTTTTTTTTGCATGTCACGGCTCCGTAGAAATGCAGTAAAATCACGTTGCACAACGACCGACCATTTCAGAAGATCTTTCAAACCGAATAATTTCCAAAAACAGACTGCCTAAGTCAAACTTGCCCTACTCTCAGCAGTGAATGAATTCTAACGCAGCAGGGAGAACCAAACTGCTTAATTTGCTTCCAGGCACTTCCGGGTCAAAGGTCACATCCGGTGCGAGGTCATGTCTGGTCACGTGACTTCCGGTGTCAACCTGCACAAGCGCTGACGGAAAATAGTGAGGAAAGGGCATTCGAATGAACGTTTTGGGAAAGAGATGGACATCCGTGTTCCGAATGGGCCGTGCGAGGTGTCGGATTGAAGCGCTCGTGGGAGGGAGTCCGACTAGTGTGGTGTGAAGTGGAAATGTTGTCAATCTGCGCGTAGGCAGTTAGGGAATAGTGGACCATCCGTGTCATATGTAAGCACTCGTCCGGGAGAGTCCGACTGGAATGGTGAGACGTTGAAAGGCTGTCAATCTGAGCGTATTGGGAAAAGGGAATTTGAATGGACGTTTTGAGGTAGCGACGGACCATCCGTGGTTCGAATGGGCCGTGTGAGGTGTCATCTTGAATGACTCGGCATGTTGAAGATGACCGGTGCGGTAATTTCGTGAGTAGTATACAAAGAGTCTTTAAGGTATTATTGACCTCAGAAATTTGCATATGACCTTTGTGACGTCATGTTTCATCCAATCAGAAGCGAGTATTGATGTCACGTGGTGTATGGTGGGTGGATGGTGGTGGTGGGTTTAAGATGGCGGCTGGTGGGTGGATGGTGGTGGTGGGTTTAAGATGGCGGCTGGTGGGTGGATGGTGGTGGTGGGTTTAAGATGGCGGCTGGTGGGTGGATGGTGGTGGTGGGTTTAAGATGGCGGCTGGTGGGTGGATGGTGGTGGTGGGTTTAAGATGGCGGCTTGACATCATCCTTGGCTGTGTGCCAAGTATGTACGACTATAGTTCGGTTAACCTTTGACCTGTGTATTCCTCCGCGGGGATGAGGTCATGTCTGGCGGTGATGCGGTCGCCTCCGCGGAGAAAAAGTAGTCCTTAGATAAAATGGTCCGATGGGGTCGAGTGAGGTATCAAAGTGAAGCTTAGGGGAGGGGGCATCGGTTGGGCTGGGGGTGGGGTTGAACTATACCGTTTAGGTGTATTGATGATAATAAAATTTAAAGATCACATGTCCAACACATACTCACATAATGAAAGCAAGAATCGAACTTGCGATCCCTCGAGATGAAGGATACCCGTCCAGGTTTCATTTTTTTGAGGTGTACTGAAATGCTCTCTCTAATTTATGCCACGGTATCTATTTTTACATCTAGGTTGAAGATTTATATCGACACTGCTACACACTTTTCGAGATGTGTTTTCACTTTCGATGAAAGCACAAAACAGTCTAAAATGAGTCTAAAAAAATTCACCTACGCTAATATTTTCTAGTGTTTTGTAGAATATAGATTCGCGTTCATTTCTATTTCGTCAAGAAAAAATGTTTTGTAGAATATAGATTCGCGTTCATTTCTATTTCGTCAAGAAAAAATTTTCATCTCGAAAATTGGCAGATTGAAATGTTCTCTCTCTCTCATTTTATGCCACGGTATCTATTTTTACAGCTGTCAACTGTTATGGTTTGGTCACAATGTTGCCATTTTCTCCCCTATATTTAGCGTCCACAAAAAGAAGAGTATATTACAGCAATTATGTTCAAGAAAACACCCCGCTAGAAAATTGTCTTCAAATTGTCTGTTGTTGTGGGAGTATAAAAAAATCCTGGTCAACAGGGGCGCGTATATTTCGTGCGACGCTATGTTGCCAATGCATTGAAATTTGAATAGGTTGTCTGCATGGGTTTCAACGCAAGTATAGTACTAAAGCTTACCTGATAAAAGAGTTTAGTCCAGATGTATACCTATATTCCATACTCCCGGGCGTTTGATGCATATCTGGGGCTGTTTTTTTCCTAGGTGGGTATAACACACCATGAAGCCTTCATCACGATGCATTCGTATCCTAAAAAAATATGGGTATCACCACGAATCTCATTCCATATATATTTTTTTCGAAATTCACAGATATTTCCATCGGTAAATCCGGTGTTCAGTATACCACATGCATGAAATGAACGCACTAAACTATGAAGCTAATGATTTTGGTCAGCGGCACACACACATGCTCCCTGGTTTGGTGTCGACATCCCAGCGGTTTTCTGTTTCTTGGCTTGTCACGCATTTTTTCGAAATTCACAGATATTTCCATCGGTATAAATCCCGTCTTCAGTATACTACATGAATGAAATGAACGCACTAAACTATCAAGCTAATGATTTCGGCCAACGGCACACACACATGAATGGTTTAAAAGTGTGGAAATATTCCGTACAGGTCTGTTTTATGTAACAAACGCTAAGAAAAATGGCTTCCCAAGGTCAATTGGTACAATTCCCCTTATAATCGCGCCAGCCAAACCACAGCCCCATCTAGACGCTTTGATGCAAGGGAGACAACTCGGTCTATCCCAATTCCTCTCATTCGCGCATTTCTATCTTTTTTGCGTGTATAGGGTGGTGGTCATTTGTTTATGCATTTTACTATGGGCTGTGAGATTGTAGAATACGCTGGGGAAAAGCTATGAAATTTGTTTTTACGTATCGGGTAGGTCTGTATATAACCCCATAGGTCTACTGGCTCAGTGCATAGGTGCATATTGGGTGGACATGTTGGAGTCTAGGTGGAGCACTAGTGGACCGATTGGGTAGAGTGAGGTCTTATTTTGAAGCTCTCGAGGAAATAAATAAATAAATAAATAAATAAATAATAATAAAAAAAATCAAAAAAATCGGCGAGTAGTGGACAAAGGGGAAATTGGGAAGTACTGACCATGCCCCAGAATACTTCATATGCATATCACGGCCTTAAGGCCTATGTAAGATGTAATCTACTTCACATTTTAGTAGTATAAAAAGCGCAAGTCCTATTGACCTTGCCCCTCCAAAGAAATAAAATCGGCTCTATTTTACAGGAGTATATACGCAGGTCACGTGGGTTGTTACGTCACTTCCGGGTTTTCACTAAAAACTACCTCCAAACATAGAAGAGTTCCAATTTTTCCCCTTAGACGTCCGTATGTTCATCCTCCAAACCCAGGAGAGTTCCAATGTTCAACCTCCGGCACTTTTTCACCGGCGCGGCCCCCCAGCGCGAGCGCGCGCGCGCGAACGCGGGTTCTCCGGCCGCAGCGCGCGCGCGCGCGTCAATGTAGGGAGAGGTTAAATCGACAACATAGAACTTATAGTCATCAACTTAATCTATACGTGTTGGACGAGTCTCTTCACTCACCGTATACACGCACCTCAATGAAATGCCCGCTCCAAACCTAGACCAAAAACACGTACTTGGTCTGTGGGCTGATTTCATTGGCTCTCTATTTTTACTATAGTGCTCTTGCATTCTAACCTTGATGGGTTACATTTTGGCCCCATCCTACACCACTGATTTCAGTTTCACTGAATCTCCACATTGGGCATTGATGCATTATGAATAAAACACACAAGACAGGGTTTGTTTTTTTTTGGTGAGATCTCATTTTGTTTTTTATTCAGTAACAACAACAACAACGTGAGAACAACCACGTGAAAACTCAAGCCCAGAACAAGGGGCTTGTACATTGAAAGAACTGAAGCCCAGAACAGAGGGCTTTTAAACTTAAACCCAGAACAGCGGGCGTATGTACATTGAAAGAATTCAAGCCCAGAACGGGACTTGTACATTGAAATGATGGGCGGCCCAGTCATAGACGAGTACATCTCGGTCCTCGGCCTTGGGGTACTCGTCAAACATCTGTACGATGGTAGATAAGGGTCTTCCCCGGCATCGATGGTACAGGTAAAACAAGCAATATTGTCCGCACACGCTACTGGTCAGGCTTTGCAACGTTTGACTGTTCCAACACCACGTCTCTGTGCCTTGATCCATGAAGTCTGTTAAATCGGGATGGAAGGGTGGCAGGCCGTACGGGTCAAAGTATTCGCCCTGCTGTTCTGTCAAGTACACGGCCACCCAATGTTCACCGGGCCGATCCATCGGGTCCGTGTTGAGAACGTAAGCAGCAGGATACATACGGTCTAATGGGAACACATCTCGGGCGAACACCCCTTGAAACATCATACGTGTCTCTGGGTCATTCTCCAGCACGGTGGTTATCTGCTCTGTATCCATGTTAGGTGGAGAAGTCACACAGCACGTTGCGCGCCTTGTCCACTTGAATGATGTTGTCAAACTCGGCGTAGCAGATCACATTGACGGTGCTCCGGAGGGCTCGTTGAAAGTGGATTTCCAACCGTAAATTGCCTTGCTTGGCCAGGGCCAGCTGATGGTCGTTCTCTAAGGTGGGGGTCAGATCGAAACAGAACAACGTGTATCCGTTCCCGTAGGCCTCCCGACTGATGAAATTCCCTTCGTCCTGGTTGATTTGACCGGTGGCTGTAAACAGGCTCTGATAGGCTCGAATGAAATTCGCGCGCCCAAAGTTCGGGGTTAAGGCCGTGGCTGGCACCTGTTGTCCATCCACATGCAGGGCCACAAAATTGATGCCGAAATGTTTAAAGTCAAACGGATTCTCTGGGTAGGCTCCACTGAAACTGGTATTTTCCACACAGGCCAGGATCAATCGCTTGGGTAGTTCCCCCAGGAACAGGTTGTCTTTGTTGGCGCTCATATTTCCAGCAGACACAGAGAACACTTTGGTTTGCACACGTCGGATAGGGTACTGGGCTGGTTTTGTTTCCAAGGCTTTCATGTGTCCCAATTGAACGGCTGGATTCGGTTTCACTTTTCGGACATACAGGACCGCGTCTTCGATGACAATCTTATAGTCAGCTACATGCGCCTCTACGTTAGTGGCCATCAAGGCGAAGGTCGGAGGCGCCCGTATCAGTCGGATTTTGATGGGAACCTTGTTCAAGAGGTATCGGTCTTGCATGAACATGTCTGCGTGCAGTCGACCGATCATATCCACCGAGACGCCGTTCGCGGTCAAAGCCTTCCGTTGGCTATATCCCGTATTGTCGTTCTCTGCGCCCATGTGCTCGGCTTTGTCCTGGTAGAATAAAGCGGCTGTCAGTTGAGATTTTTTAGCCTCTCGCCCATGCGACAACAGCGTCTCGATGTAGGCTCGATAGGGGTACGTGTTGGTCGAGTCACTGATGAGTTTGTCGCTGAGAAATATATCCACCTGTTGAAACATCGAGTGCAGCCAGAGATTCGTCGGGCCCACCGTTGCTTGGTCGACGATTCTGGTGCCATCTCCACTGACGATCTTGGCTTTCACATACAAGTAGGTATGGGCTAAATCCACATAGGTCGTATCCGCATTACTGATGGTGAACTCGATGGGCCCTGTTGCGTTGATGCTGGACAGCGGGAGATGCTCCACCCATAATCCTTGTTCGGCACTGGTCTGTGTGGGCGGGACGGTCCACAAATCAAATTCACTGTTGGTGGAGGGGCAGGACTCGGCGTGGATCAAGGACATGTTTTAAGAAAAGATATCCCGGGTCTTCGATGTGCGTCGTCGCTGGGTCGGTCGTCGACTGGTGCGTGGTCTCGGTGGGGCAGCTCTTTTATTCCCTACGGTGCGTCGTGCTTTGGCCACCAAGACGCCTCCCGCTTCTTTGGCCCGCCGTTTCAAGGCTTCTTTGGGTGCCGTACCCCCCAATACATCACCGGCCACTTGCAGTCCACTGCGTACCGCTTGTTTGCCGATTGCTTTCACCCCACGCGTCACCAAGGGCAGGAACGTTTTGACGATGCTGCCGAGTATGTTCCCCAGTCCATGTCCACGTTGCATGCGTGCACCACTAAACACCGGAAAGCCACCCCCGGCCTGTTGGGCATAATAGTCCATATAGCTGCGTGCATCGCACTCGTAAGGCACCTTCATTATACAAAGTGGGGAGCACGTGCTTGTCGAAAATGAAGTGTCACCACCACTTTCCCGCGTTCGAATGCCACCGGTCGTCCCGTGTCATCTCTTATATCCACCGTGATCGTGTTGATGTGGGTTTGTCGTACAGGCAGGAAGAGCATGTGGGTGAAACTGTGGGTGACTTGATCGCCATACTTATTTTTAATGGGCACCACCCGTAACAGAGGTGTGTTGATATCGCCCACGATGTGGTTGTCCACCACGTCCGAGTAGACGTAGAGTCCGTACATACCCGACTTCATATCCATCGGGATCTCGCCTTGGTGTTCGGTGGGACCAGCGAACGTCTGTAGATCGAAGTGGTGGTGGGTACAACGTCGGTCGTCGTTGTCTGTTCACGTTCAGGGATGATGATGGTGGTGATGGGTACAACGTGGGTCGTCGTTGTCGGTTCACTGTGAGGGATGAAATCCGGTGGGTCTTGAGACGTAGTAGGTGTACTTGGTGTAAGTGTAGAGCTTACACTCGACGTGGCTTGTACACGGGGTGTGGTGGTGACTGGGCTCGATACGACTGATGCTCTCTGTAGACCCGTTTCACTGATGGCTGGTGTTCTCAGTTGGTTAAATAACGTACTGACATAGGCTACGTCGTAAAACACACCTCCGTACAACACACTCAGCAGGGTTAGCACTATCTCCCCAAAGCCTACTTGCGCTTTGCGCGTTTTGGAAGACGCTGTGTTCAGAGACGGTTGCACCGTGTTCATGGTCGGACGTGGAATGTAGGAGGACGGCAGTGGTGTCTGGCTTTATAGTCGTTTCACCTGGTTGGCAGCGACCCAGGAATTGAAGGAACTGGGCCAGCCTTGCCATTTGACGAAATGAAACAGTTTGCCACGTCGACGTTCCGTTTTCAAAATCTGCTCCACCGTGTAGTAGTCTTGCTGTGTTTTTACGACAGGCTGTAATTCCGTCTCGTAAAACGTCCCTAGCAACGGTTCCCCTTGAAGATCTTCCAGTTCATAGACTCGCCGCTGTCGGGGTAGGCGCCGTTTAATCAGGAAGTGCTCATCGCTCCAGTTGGGCAAGTAACTTTTCTCGAACTTGCCCTTGACTTTACTGATCCGTACAGGGTCCCCGACCTTGAACATCGCCTTCGGTGCTCGTTGCGATGGCATGGGGTACAAGACACGCCGGACTTGGGCTTCATTGCGTTGGGTCACGGTAATGGGGGCTCTCTGTATACTTCGATGATAGGCTCGATTGTAACCCCTCACCAGTTTCGGTAGAACATCGATGTACCGCCTTGTATTCTTATAGGTGAAATATTTATACATGCGGCCTTTGAATGTCCTGTTGAACCTTTCCACCACGGAAGCCTTGGTCTCGTTGTACGTATGGAAGAAAAACACCTTCTGTTTCTTGAGAAAGCTTGGAACGGTCTGTTGAGGAATTCCGTGCCTTCGTCGGTTTGCAAATACAAAGGTTTGCGCCCGGTCTTGAAGATGTCTTTGAACGCCGCTATGAGATTTGCCCCCGTTTTCGTCCGGATGGGTACCACCCACGCATACTTGGATAGAATATCGATGCACGTCAAGATATACCGATTCCCATCGTTGTGTTTGGCAAAGGCGCTCATATCGACCAAATCCGCTTGCCACTGGGCATCTATTCCTCCCACGATGACCCGGTTCCGTAGAAAATGGCGACGGACAGCTCGATGTAAGGTATAGGTGTCTTGTTTTCTTAACCAATCTCGGACTTGGGCACGTTGTATCCCCTGGGGTTTGGCCGCTCGATAGAGAGCCGACAAGGCACTATAGGCCGCCGGACTGTCGGGACTGTAGTATAAGTTATCCAACACCTTCTCCCAGCGCTTCATGGTGACAAAATGATGATGGACCCTGGCTCTATCGTTTATTTATAACGGGTGTATCTTGGGCCGGAGTTTCTTTCTGATTTTCTTCGTGGGCTTCGACAGTGGCCATGGTAAATGACCAGTTCAACTCGTCTGATGACCGCTTGATAAGCACTTCATCCACATCTACCACGGCATCTTCCAATGCAGACCATAGATCAGGGTGAAGGGTAAAATGCACTGTACCTCCATCTAGCCGAGCCAATTGAGCAAAGAAAGGGCCGCGTCGGATGTACACATCGTGACACAAGTGGATGAGGTCGCCGTCCAGTTCACCAGACAACACCCGTTTGAATTTGGTCCAGCCCTCCCGGGACAGACGAATGTGAGCCGGGCACGGTTGTGTAGGGTCCGCATCACAGACGTCTCCCACCTCCTCCATGATATCGACCTTATCCGCATACACGTGCAGGAAAACCTCGGGGGTCAAGCTGAAATACGCCAGTACTATATGCTCCGTCATGGTCAGTACGTGAATGGTACCAGATTTCACTGTCTCTCGTATTTATAGGGAGAACCCCGTGAGATCAAAGGATCAGGTGGTCATGTCATTGGGCTGACTGAGTCTAGCCGGGTAATCAATGGCATCGTCGTCGGGTTCATGTAGTTGTTCATGGGGTTCAGCCAGCGCGTCCTCAATAGCACGAGCCCACGCCAACTGGTCTGATGATCGCTCGTCCGGTGTAAACAGCTGGTCCACAATAGGCACCACTTTCTCCAAGGCTGACCACAGATCGGGGTCTAGGGTGAAGCCTCGCGTAGGGTCTTGGTAGCGGCCCAGGCGTAGGAAGAGGGAGGTACGGTATACGTAGATGGCATTGTCTATGTGGATGAGGTTTCCGTCGAGCTCGCCGCTCAACACCCGTTTAAATTTGGTCCAGCCGTCACGAGGTAGTGTCACCGTATTCGATACGGTCTCAGCGGGCGCCCAGCAAATAGCTCCACGGTCTTCCACCAGGGTGACTTTATCTTCATAGACGTGTAACCCCACCTGGGGTGTAAGGGGCAGGATGGCTCGTAGGACGGATGACATGCTTGCTGTAAATGTCGAACGGTGAATGACACACACTCTGTCTGACCCTGGTATTTATAGTGTCAATACCACAGCGCCAGGGTCAATAGGGCACAGACTAGTATGAGGCCAACCAGCCGGTGCTGGTTCCGGCGTGAGCGCTCGTGGTCCATAGCCCGAGCATCAAGGATGGCTGTCATAGTCCAGTAGTGGTGAGTGATGGCACGCCTCTCCATCGAGTGCACTCTGTGGAGGACCGCTTCTGTGAACTCGTTCAGGATCTGGCGTCGTCCCTCGTTGTCGTCGCCATCTGCAAACATGGACCGGACCACTGCTCGGTAATCCGTGAATGAATTCACCACGGTGGCATGCTGTAAAATGCGAGTCGCATGGGGCTGGATCTCCGCCATGGCTCTGCAACCGTAGAAATGAAGGTGTGGGATCCGAGGGACGTGTTTTATAGACCAGGTCACACATGCGCGCCTAGCTCTACGGGTGTAGTCCGTGATACGCAGTATTCTGATGGGTTATGTGGCTCCTATAGAGATAGTACTTCATCGACCATGGGGATTACTTTTTCCAAGGCTGTCCATAGATCAGGGTGCAGAGTAAAACCACCTTGCTTGAGACAGAGGAGTCGAGCAAAATAGGGACCGCGGAAAATGTAGACGTCGTCACACAGGTGAATGCTATCACCGTCGAGGTCACCCAATAACACCCGTTTCAAGGTAGTCCAGCCTTCCGGGGATAAAGAGACACGCGCTGGTTCAGGCGTACACCAACACCTACTGTCGTCATCGATGAGCTCCACACGTTTGGGATACAACAATAGGGTGCAGTCCGGTGTAAGAGTGCGGGTCTCCCTCACACGCTCGTCTTCAGGCAAGACTTCAACCGGAGGTACTGCTGGGTGCCAGGGAAAATGTTCTCCACGTCTCATGCTTTCGTGTCATACAAGCGGGTAGGCAAGCAGGCTGGCTGGTCAGGTCAGGTCAGGTGAATCAGGCAGGCAGGCAGGCAGGTCAGGTCAGTCAGAGTGCTCCGCAGGGTAGTGCAATGAATACACCCCACCCCTAAAAATCGCCTCCTTTTATACGTTTTTCTACAATCCGCCATCTTAAACCATTTTGATACCTCACTCGACCCCACCGATTGGATGATCTCTCATTTTCGTAACGAAAAATGTGACGTTGGTTACCATTTCCACAAGCCATTGGGTATTAGGGCGTTGCAACCGGGCCCATTCCAATGGATCCAACGTAGTCAGTTGGTCGAGGAGTGGCTCAAGAGAAATGGCATCCGTCACCGTGAACGGCTGATCAAACACATAGGTATTATTGCTGGGATAATAATACCGCACCTGGTCCGTCTCCTTGTGCCGTAAAATGTACCCGAATGTCATATTCAACTTGAACGCTGTCACCTGATCTGTAAAAATGTTCTCGGCATAGGTAGACAGATACGTGAGGTCCTGCAGCCGAAAGTTATACAAGTCCAATAGACGACGGTCACGGTGAAAACAATGGCGTATGGTAGCCCAGTGACGTTGATAAATGTCCCTGACACGCTCGTCTTAAGGCAAGACTTCAACCGGAGGTGCTGCTGGGTCCCAGGGAAAATCTTCTCCACGTCTCATGCTTTTCGTCTCATACAAGCGGATAGGCAAGCAGACAGACAGGCAAGGCTGGCAGGCTGGTCAGGTCAGGTAAGTCAGATTACAATCAATACACCCCTACCCTAAAAATAGACTCCTTTTATACGTTTTTCTACAATCCGCCATCTTAAACCTACCTCCACCACACAAGCCGCCGCCATCTTAAACCCACCCCAGCCCAACCGATGCCCCCTCCCCTAAGCTTCACTTTGATACCTCACTCGACCCCATCGGACCATTTTATCTAGGGACTACTTTTTCTCCGCGGAGGCGACCGCATCACCGCCAGACATACCTCATCCCCGCGGAGGAATACACAGGTCAAAGGTTAACCGAACTATAGTCGTACATACTTGGCACACAGCCAAGGATGATGTCAAGCCGCCATCTTAAACCCACCACCCACCACCATCCACCCACCAGCCGCCATCTTAAACCCACCACCACCATCCACCCACCAGCCGCCATCTTAAACCCACCACCACCATCCACCCACCAGCCGCCATCTTAAACCCACCACCACCATCCACCCACCAGCCGCCATCTTAAACCCACCACCACCATCCACCCACCAGCCGCCATCTTAAACCCACCACCACCATCCACCCACCAGCCGCCACCAGCCCTTAAGCCCAAACCCACCACCCCACCACCACCACCATCCACCCACCAGCCGCCATCTTAAACCCACCACCCACCACCGCCATCCACCCACCAGCCGCCATCTTAAACCCACCACCCACCACCACCATCCACCCACCAGCCGCCATCTTAAAACCACCACCCACCACCACCATCCACCCACCAGCCGCCATCTTAAACCCACCACCCACCACCACCATCCACCCACCAGCCGCCATCTTAAACCCACCACCCACCACCACCATTCACCCACCCACATACACCACGTGACATCAATACTCGCTTCTGATTGGATGAAACATGACGTCACAAAGGTCATATGCAAATTTCTGAGGTCAATAATAACTTAAAGACTCTTTGTATACTACTCAGGAGTTATGAAAACGCCGTGTATACGATTAATTCAGTATATTTCATTATATCGTGTAAAACTGTTTGTTCAAGGAATAATGTTTTCATAGGCGTGCTGAATGGTTATTTTACGCGGGGTTATTGTGGAAAAGTTAAAATTTTAGGGAAAAGGTGAAGCCCTCGTCCTAAAATTTATAAACTTTCCAACACTAACCGTGCGTAAAATAACAATCGAGCACGCCTATGAAAACATTTGTTTCTACTCTATTGCACTACCCAAATTGATTAACAACAAATAAAGCTTATATGAAAACATATTTCAAACTTTGGTAACCTTTCTTGAAAAACAAAATCGTCCACTGATATTGGCACGATGCTCCCGTCTCGGTTGGCATCGTGCCAATGCCAGTGGACGAGTTGATGTGGTCTCTCAAATGGAGAGATATTCCGTCAGCTGAGTCAGTCTCTGTGGAAATACTTGGATTTAGGTCTATTTATATCGCTTTGTCAACCAATTTCACGATGAAACAGCGATTAAACTTTAGAAAGAAATTCCATCTTGTAATTTATTTGTGTGTTTATTCGATTGTATGAAGCAGACGGCCCTTCCTCTCCCGCCTTGTAAAATAGAATCTCCCAATGACACATGTACATTTCACACAACCGTGCTAAACATTCAATAATTGTATGGTTAGCAATTTGTTATAGACACAAGTGTTATAGAATTTATTTCAATTTATTTGATTGATTTCAAGATTCCTTATTCGACCATGCGATCGAAATAAACGAAATAACGGGCATGTCATTTACGGAAATCATTAGGCAAAATCGCGAGAATTGCATTGCAAACCAGTATAAACGTGAGTTAATCTTCTCAGAATGCTAGCACGTTTGTCACTAGCTACAGATAAGACACGTGATACTTATGAATGATTGTCCTCCCTACATAGGAGGGCAGACGCATTTTCTCTGGTCCAGGATTTTTTTCTCTATGGCGATGGTCTATATATGAAAGTCGCGGAGGTGCAATGTCACCCATTTTGTTAAAAAAGATAAATGAACAAAATAAGATCGCGTGTTTAATAGTATAACGGTTTTCTTCGTTATAAATTGTCACCATCTCGCTCTTTCCCGAATTCACAGGTGAGATATACAAATAAATTCGCCAGCTTAAATTAGCTGTATTAAATATTTAAAATATTTTCATTGTGATGTGCTTAGTATACTTTACCTTGTGTTATCAACTTGCTTGAAAAGACTCAGCTGGTTGGAGAGGAGCTGACAAGTGGAATAGAGATTGGGTTTAAGTACACACCTGACAGGTGTCTGTGCTCTTACATCAAAGTGATAATGATCACGAATACATGTATGACCATATGGAGCGAACAATCAAGGGGAGTAGTAGGGTCTACCCTTATTCGCTAACATTTCACCCGGATGTAATGACGTCACTTCCGGTTTATGGTGGAGGTCATGAGGCCGTGTGCGCAGGAGTGTTTTGCGCAGGTATGACGTCACTTCCGGTTTGGGTGAATGGGGCGTGACTTGTGAGGATGATAGGAGATGTACTGACCTGTCTGTGGGGATGCCGTTCATCTCCGTGTCTTTTCGGTGAGAGGAGCATGTACTGGGGTTTTTCCCCACAAAATGTGACCGAAAAGACCCGGAGGTGACCGGAGAGTGCCGGAGGTGACCGGAACTCCCCGTCACCTCCCCAAGAGTTCCGCCAGGGGAGGGCGGGGGCGCCACCAGCTCAAGGTCAAAAGTAGTTCCGGCAAAGGGCCCCTGGGCATGTATTCTACCGCGGTGATGCGGTCTGGTGGTGATGTGGTCTGCCTCCGCGGAGAAAAAGTAGCCCTAGACTTCAAATACGCTGCATGGTCCGATTGGGTCGAGTGAGGTATCAAAGTGAAGCATTCGTGAAGGGGCATCCAGTCATGGGTGGGTGTATGTAAAATTAGGATTTTTTCCCGAAACTATAAAAAGCGGAACACGGACTTTACTCCTAAAATAGGGGAAAACACCTATCAACCCTAGACAAAAGGGCTAATATCGGTCCCCGGGCTTATTGGGACCTGCCTATCAAGTCAATGGGGTGGGTGCATGTAAAATTAGGATTTTTTCCCGAAAATATAAAAAGCGGAACACGGACTTTACCCTAAAATAGGGGAAAACCCCTATCAACTCTAGCCAAAAGGGCTAATATCGGTCTCCGGGCTTATTGGGACCTGCCTATCAAGTCAATGGGGTGGGTGCATGTAAAATTAGGATTTTTTCCCGAAACTATAAAAAGCGGAACACGGACTTTACCCCTATAATAGGGGTCTGTATTATACAATATAAGGGAAAATGCCTGTATGGGGTATGGAGATGGTCAATTTTTTTCGTGGGCTTTACTATGGCTTGTGGGGTCTCGTTTTTCTCGTTTCGCCAAGAAAATGACAATAGGAAGGGTCCCGGAGCGAATCGGTCAAAATTTTGGGAAAAGTCACCGAGGTCTGTATATAGGCTCATACTGGCTATATGGGGAGTATAGGTCCAACCTGGGAAATTCACACACGTTCATTGTGATATGGGCTGTTTGGATTTGTTTTTCACGTCTCGTCATTTAGAACACGATGGGAAGGGTCCCGGAGCGAAATGGTGAAATTTTTGGAAAAAGTCACCGAGGCCTGGGTAGGCCCATAGGCCTATACTGCATGGCTATGGGTGTACAGGTCCATACGGGGTGGACGTTTTGGGATCTAGGTGGGCCACTAATGGTCCGATGGGGTCGAGTGAGGTATCAATGTGAAGCCTATGTGAGGGGGCAACCGATGGGATGGATGTGGGGTAGGAATATCGTCATTCTGCGCAAGCGCAATAGACAAAGTGTATGGAAATAGACGTTTTGGGATCTAGGGGAGCCACTAGTGGGCCGATTGGATCGAATGAGGTATCAATGTGAAGCCTATGTGAGGGGGCCTCTGATGGGGTGAGTGCGGGGTTGAAATATCGTCACTCTGCGCATGCTCAGTGGACAAAGGGTATGGAAATAGACGTTTTGGGGTCTAGGTGGGCCACTAGTGGGCCGATGGGATCGAGTGAGGTATCCATATGAAGCCTATGTGAGGGGGCTAGAATAGGGTGTCGTTTCCATTCTGCTGCGCAGGTCACGTGGGTTGTGACGTCACTTCCGGGTTTCACCTCCAAACCCAGAAGAGTTCCAATTTGCCCTTAGACGTCCGGATGTTCCACCTCCACGGTTTTTCGCGGCCCGGCCCGCCCCGACCGCAGCGCGCGCGCGCGGTTTCTCCGGCCGCACGCGCGCGCGCGCGTCATCACCGGCAGTGCGCGGATGAATGTCGGGTCAAAAGGTCCAGGGTCACATCCAGGTCAAAAGGTCCAAGGTCTCCCTTTCGGCAAGGGTCGGAGACAATGTTGCGGCATCGATATACAGAGCTTGAACCCCAAAAGGGGATTGCAAATTAACCTGGGAAGGATGGGCAGTTCCATTTGGACCAATCAGCGGTCGAGAAAAAGAGCCGATGAGCGATCGATAAAAGAACCAATGGACGGGTACTAGAATTTCGCTCACGTCTGCGCCTACATCCGGGTAGTGGGATGCTTTCGCCTACGTCCGCGCCTACATCCGGGTTCTTGTACACCCGGGTAATGTTTTCTGGACATGGATGGGTTAACTTTGGCTCCATTCTAGGCCACTGATTGGCTAAAACGGTGTTCAAAGCCAGTTTCATGCATTATGCTCATATAGAAAACACACAAGACAGGGTTTTTTGGTGAGATTTTTTTATTCAGTGAACAACAACAACGTGAGAACAACCACGTGAAAACTGAAGCCCAGAACAAGGGGCTTGTACATTGAAAGAACTGAAGCCCAGAACAGGGGACTTGTACATTGAAAGAACTGAAGCCCAGAACAGGGGAGCTTGTAAACTTAAGCCCAGAACTAGGGGCTTGAACATTGAAAGAACTTAAGCCCAGAACGGGGCTTGTACATTGAAATGATGGGCGGCCCAGTCATATACGAGTACATCGCGGTCCTCGGCCTTGGGGTACTCGTCAAACATCTGTACGATGGTAGATAAGATCCTTCCCCGGCATCGATGGTACAGGTAAAACAAGCAATATTGTCCGCACACGCTACTGGTCAGGCTTTGCAACGTTTGACTGTTCCAACACCACGTCTCTGTACCTTGATCCATGAAGTCTGTTAAATCGGGATGGAGGGGTGGCAGGCCGTACGGGTCAAAGTATTCCCCCTGCTGTTCTGCCAAGTACACGGCCACCCAATGTTCACCGGGGCGATCCATCGGGTCCGTGTTGAGAACGTATGCAGCAGGATACATACGGTCTAATGGGAACACATCTCGGGCGAACATCCCTTGAAAGACCATACGTGTCTCTGGGTCATTCTCCAGCACGGTGGCTATCTGGTCTGTATCCATGTTAGGTGGAGAAGTCACACAGGACGTTGCGCGCCTTGTCCACTTGAATGATGTTGTCAAACTCGGCGTAGCAGATCACATTGACGGTGGTCCCCAGGGCTCGTGCAAAGTGGATTTCCAACCGTAAATTGCCTTGTTTGGCTAGGGCCAGCTGATGGTCGTTCTCTAAGGTGGGGGTCAGATCGAAACAGAACAACGTGTATCCGTTCGCGTAGTCCTCCCGACTGATCAAATTCCCGTCGTCCTGGTTGATTTGACCGGTGGCTGTAAACAGGCTCTGATAGGCTCGAATGAAATTCCTGCGCCCAAAGTTCGGTGTTAAGGCTGTGGCTGGGACCTGTTGTCCATCCACATGCAGGGCCACAAAATTGATGCCGAAATGTTTAAAGTCAAACGGATTCTCTGGGTAGGCTCCGCTGAAACTGGTATTTTCCACACAGGCCAGGATCAATCGCTTGGGTAGTTCCCCCAGGAACAGGTTTTCTTTGTTGGCGCCCATATTTCCAGCAGGCACAGAGAACACTTTGGTTTGTACACGTCGGATAGGGTACTGGGCTGGTTTTGTTTCCAAGGCTTTCATGTGTCCCAATTGAACGGCTGGATTCGGTTTCACTTTTCGGACATACAGGACTGCGTCTTGGATAACAATCTTATAGTCAGCTGCATGCCCATCTACGTTAGTGGCCATCAAGGCGAAGGTCGGAGGCGCCCGTATCAGTCGGATTTTGATGGGGATCTTGTTCAAGAGGTACCGGTCTTGCATGAACATGTCTGCGTGTAGTCGACCCATGAGATCCACCGAGGCACCGTTCGCAGTGAAAGCCTTCCGTTTGTTATATCCCACATTTTCCACCGTGTCCATATGCTCGGGTGTGTCCTGGTAGAATAAAGCGGCTGTCAGCTGAGATATTTTAGCCTCTCGGCCATACGACAACAGTGTCTCGATGTAGGCTCGATAGGGGTACGTGTTAGCCGAGTCAGTGATGAGTTTGTCGCTGAGTGCAGCCAGAGATTCGTCGGGCCCACCGTTGCAGCTTGGGTGATTCTGGAGCCATCCCCATTGACGACCTTGGCTTTCACATATAAGTATGTATGGGCTAAATCCACATAGGCCGTATCCGCATTACTGATGGTGAACTCGATGGGCCCTGTTTCGTTGATGCTGGAGAGCGGGAGATGCTCCACCCATAATCCTTGTTCGGCACTGGTCTGTGTAGGCGGCACGGTCCACAAATCAAATTCACTGTTGGTGGAGGGACAGGACTCGGCGTGGATCAAGGACATGTTTTAAGAAAAGATATCCTGGGTCTTCGATGTGCGTCGTCGCTGGGTCGGTCGTCGACTGGTGCGTGATTTCGGTGGGGCAGCTCTTTTATTCCCTACGGTGCGTTGTGCTTTGGCCACCAAGACGCGTCCCGCTTCTTTGGCCCGCCGTTTCAAGGCTTCTTTGGGTGCCGTACCCCCCAAGACATCACCGGCCACTTGCAGTCCACTGCGTACCGCTTGTTTGCCGATTACTTTCACCCCGCACGTCACCAAGGGCAGGAACGTTTTGACGATGCTGCCGAGTATGTTCCCCAGCCCATGTCCTCGTTGCATGCGTGCACCGCTAAAGACCGGAAAGCCACCACCGGCCTGTTGGGCATAATAGTCCATATAGCTGCGTGCATCGCACTCGTAAGGTACTTTCATTATGCAAAGTGGGGAGCTCGTGCTTGTCGAAAATGAAGTGTCAGCACCACTTTCCCGCGCTCGAATGCCACCGGTCGTCCCGTGTCATCTCTTATATCCACCGTGATCGTGTTGATGTCGGTTTGTCGTACGGGCAGGTAGAGCATGTGGGTGAAACTGTGGGTGAGTTGATCTCCATACGTCTTTTTAATGGGGACCACTTGTAATAGTGGTGTGTTGATATCGCCCACGATGTGGTTGTCCACCACGTCCGAGTAGACGTAGAGTCCGTACATACCCGACTTCATTACAAGCGTCTAGTCCGTCATTCATAATCCAGCCGTCGTCCATTAGAGAATATCCGCGTCCATAATCCAAAGACCTATTCCATTTTCCATATAACAGTATTAGCACCAAATTCAAAAAGACAATCATAGTATACATAAACATAGGCTTGTTTCCTGCAAGAGAGAAGCGGTCAACAGTTTTCAATGATGCCGGCAAGACATCATGATGTTCCAAAAATATCAAATCCGTATCGCTGATCAGTATTCTTAATCCATAATATTCGTTATAGAGTCGTCATCTAAAAATGATGTATCTCAGTCACGCTTTGATTGTGACTGTTCATATGAGTACCATGAGGATCTTGAAGTACATGGGTTCATACGGCCCCTAGCCCCGGGTTAAGCGGAATTAGACACAAGTTACGAAACGTAGCGCCATAGATCTTGCACGCTACGTTCGTATTTTGCTATCAGCATGCGATATGTATCGCCAAATTTGAGAAACTTTGAGTGTAGGCGCTTGGTGGAATAGCCCTGTTTTTTAAGTTTCTGCACCAATGTTTTGTGACGTTGATTAAAATCGTCACATTTAACACAGGATCTAGCAAATGCTACTAAGCGAGATATGTATACGCCATATGCAGGTCCCACTGGAATATTACTGTCCAGAAAGGGATAGTTTACGATGTCGAAATTGTAATCATCTCTTTTGTCATAAAGTCGACGAGAGAGAATGCCCGCTTCATTTTTATAGAGATATAGATCTAAATATGATATCCATCGGGATCTCGCCTTGGTGGGTGGTGGGACCAGCGAACGTCAGTAGATCGAAACCCAACATTTGCTGTAGGATAGGACTCAGTACGACACTCGCGTTGGCGGTGACGATAAGCTGTGCCTTGTCGTTGTGTGCGTTGTAATCGAAGTCCACGTGATTCTTGAAGGGAAAGGATTTGATGGGTTTTGATGTATTCGTGACCTCCCGTAGAGCCTTATAATGCAACAGTCTTGTCAGCCCATCCATGAACTCCTTGGGGGTATCGTATTGGCCTTCGGGGAGGGTGAGTCGGGTGTTTTTGCCTTCGTAGGTCACCTCGTACCACACTTCATTGGCTCGCACGTTGTACCACGAGTAAGGGTATTGGATATCCACGAGGCCACATTCCCATCGTCCAGGTAAATGCAACGGTTGCGGTAACTGGGTGACGTACTTGGCCACGGTGTTGTCAGGAAACACATCCAGCGAACTGTTACTGGGTAGGGTGAGGTAAAACATGGCGACTGAGCTGTCCTGCTGCTGCTGTTGGTTTTAATAGGTGTTCCAGGCCTTGGGCGGTTGTGTCCGGCGTCGTGTTCGTCGCGTTGACTTGCTACGTGTCACGGCTCTGGAGATGTGGGGTGTCCTGATCGAGGGTGGGTTTTTAAAGGCCTGAAAAGAAGGTGCCCGTTGTGGTGGTGGTGTTTTGGGGGGTGACTCCGGTTCCCATTCGGATTCCCAAGAAGGTAGTGGGCCACTCGGCGATTGCTGGGTTCGCTGCATAAAGGCCCAGCGGTGGGGGTTCCCCACCAATACATGCATGTCTTTCAAGCCTTTGAGCGAAGACCTCCCATCCTCGAGGATCCGTGTGCGACCTGCGTTGACGCATCCGGTCATTCACTAAATCCGTCATGTGGGTGCCGGGAACCACCTGATTCTGTACCAGTAGTTCGCCTTTATCATTCCAAGTCATGTTAGGATTCTGTTTCATCCGTTGTAATACCAGGCCAGCTTGTTTCTTGAACGATGCAAGTACACTCTTCAGCACTTCGTCTTCCACCCACTGTGCGGCTGTGGGTGCTACCCCTGGTAATGGCGGCTGTTGGAGCGGTGCTGAGGTCGGCGGTGTGTCACGTGGTGGTGGTGGTGGTGGTGGTGGGGTAGAGAAGGTTTTGTATTGGTCCATGAACGTCATGTACCGTTGAAGCGTCTCATTGTACCGTTGTGCTTTCTCACTGTCGCTTAACCCCGGTCTCTGTTAGATCTGTCTATGGTCTTCACCGTAGGTGGGACAGGGTAGGGCGATTGGAGGTTTTGAAGGAACCGTGGTTCTACGAGGACCATTTTTTTCGTGTGGTTTATTGTCGGCCGAAGAGTCCACCCAATACTGGACCCAACACGGAAGCGGCCAACGGTGCTAAGATGGCCCCGAGAAAGCCGCCTTTCTGTAACACCTTTTTCTTTTGTGTTTGAGGGACCCGCTTCTGGACTAAGGTTTGGAGACCTGTCTTATGCTTGGCCAACTTGGTCTTCTGAGCCGGAGTCAGTGGTACGTTGCCTTTTAACAGGTTGTACCCGATCTCGCACAGACAGCGTACAAGGTCAGGGTCCGCACCGCGTACAATGGTTCGGACCAACTCGGGTGGGGCCGTCTTCAATACACGAAGCGAGGGAGCGTGCTTCCGTACTCGCGCAGACATCATGTACAACTAATGCCAGAACCCACAACTCTGCCCTTTTTATCTACTTGAGAGAACAGAGACAAAGTCAACCATGCTGTGGTATTCATTCTTTTTATTATCCCCATCATCAAACACACACTCCAGCTGGGGGAGCCACTGTGGGTGTGTTTACATTATTTTTGCATGTACACGTGGTGGGCCTCTCCGGGAAAGATGCCGGTCCGTAGTCGAAGGTGGTCGGGGGTGGCTTGCTTGAGGTCGAAGAGCATATACCCGTGCTGAGGGGTTGTGGCATCTTTAAAGGCTTCCAACGCAAACGGTGTGCGGCCGGGATACATCTGTCTCGCCAGGTGCAGCAGTTGAGTGGTATCTCTCGGGTTTTTGAAGACCACCAGGTAGTGGGCATTTAAGCTGATGTTCCGATGTTCTTTGTTTTTACTGAACAGATTCTGCACAATGTAGATGATGCTGAGCCGTCGATGGTGGCTGCCTTTGGTAAAGAGTTGGGTGACCCGCGCATCCGTCTCCGCCATGAGATCATCCAGAACCACCAAGGTGTCGGGTTCCAAATCGGCCAGGTTGGGTAGGCCTTCCACGAACGTGATGTGGGGCATTGCTGCATACGCTTCCTGCCATTCTCCGTAACACCACACGACTCGGGCAATGGGTGGGGTGATCATGCTGTCGGCGTGTTGAAGGAGCTTCCTACGAAGTGCGTTTAGGCGGAGCCCGTCGGTCCTGCGATGACGCAAGTGAAGGGATGCTGCCACCGAGGGTCCATGGTTCGACCTGTATGCGCTGTCGTGGTATCCCGCTCTTGTAAATTTCGTACGAGTGAACTGGAGTGGTGGTGGTGGGTACAACGTCGGTCGTCGTTGTCTGTTCACTGCGAGTGATGATGGTGGTGGGTACAACGTCGGTCGTCGTTGTCTGTTCACTGTGAGGGATGAAATCCGGTGGGTCTTCAGACGTAGTGGGTGTTCTTGGTGTAGGTGTGGAGCTTGGTGTGGAGCTCGACGTGGCTTGTACACGGGGTGTGGTGGTGACTGGGCTCGATACGGGGTTGACTGGTGCTATCTGTAGACCGGTTTCACTGGTGGCTGGTGTTCTCAGTTGGTTAAGTAACGTGCTGACATAGGCTACGTCGTAAAACACACCTCCGTACAACACACTCAGCAGGGTTAGCAGTATCACCACAAAGCCCACTTGCGCTTTGCGCGTTTTGGGAGACGCTGTGTTCAGAGGCAGCTGCTGTTTGTCCATAGCACTGTGGTCGGACGTGGAATGAAGGATGACGGCAGTGGTGTCTGGCTTTATAGTCGTTTCACCTGGTTGGCAGCGACCCAGGAATTGAAGGAACTGGGCCAGCCTTGCCATTTTACGAAATGAAACAGTTTGCCACGTCGACGTTCCGTTTTCAAAATCTGCTCCACCGTGTAGTAGTCTTGCTGTGTTTTTACAACAGTGTCGTAAAACGTCCCCAGCAACGTTTCCCCTTGGAGATCTTCCAGTTCATAGACTCGCCGCTGTCGGGGTAGGCGCCGTTTAATCAGGAAGTGCTCATCGCTCCAGTTGGGCAAGTAACTTTTCTCGAACTTGCCCTTGACTTTACTGATCCGTCCAGGGTCCCCGACCTTGAACACCGCCTTCGTCGTTCGCTGCGATTGTCTGGGGTACAAGACACGCCGGACTTGGGCTTCATTGCGTTGGGTCACGGTAATGGGGGCTCTCTCTATACTCCGATGATAGGCTCGATTGTAAGCACTCACAAGTTTCGGGAGAACATCGATGTACCGCCTTGTATTCTTATAGGTGAAATATTTATACATGCGGCCTTTGAATGTCCTGTTGAACCTTTCCACCACGGAAGCCTTGGTCTCGTTGTACGTATGGAAGAAAAACACCTTCTGGGCTTTCAGAAACTGTTGGGACGGTCTGTTGAGGAATTCGGTGCCTTCGTCGATTTGCAAATACAAAGGTTTGCGCCCGATCTTGAAGATGTCTTTGAACGCCTCTATGAGATTCGCCCCCGTTTTCGTCCGGATGGGTACCACCCACGCATACGTCGATAGGATATCGATTCCCATCGTTGTGTTTGGCAAAGGCGCTCATATCGACCAAATCCGCTTGCCACTGGGCATCTATTCCTCCCATGATGACCCGGTTCCGTAGAAAATGGCGACGGACAGATCGATGTAAGGCATAGGTGTCTTGTTTTCTTAACCAATCTCGGACTTGGGCACGTTGTATCCCCTGGGGTTTGGCCGCTCGATAGAGAGCCGACAATGCACTATAGGCCGCCGGACTGTCGGGACTGTAGTATAAGTTATCCAACACCTTCTCCCAGCGCTTCATGGTGACAAATGATGATGGACCCTGGCTCTATCGTTTATTTATAACGGGTATATCTTGGGCCGGAGTTTCTGATTTTCTTCGTTGGCTTCCACAGTGTCCATGGTAAATGACCAGTCCAACTCGTCTGATAACCGCTTGATAAGCACTTGATCCACATCTACCACGGCATCTTCCAATGCAGACCATAGATCAGGGTGAAGGGTAAAATGCACTGTACCCCCATCTAGCCGAGCCAATTGAGCAAAGAAAGGGCCGCGTCGGATGTACACATCGTGACACAAGTGGATGAGGTCGCCGTCCAGTTCACCAGACAACACCCGTTTGAATTTGGTCCAGCCCTCCCGGGACGGACGAATGTGGGCCGGGCACGGTTGTGTAGGGTCCGCATCACAGATGTCTCGCATCTCCTCCATGATATCGACCGTATCCGCATACACGTGCAGGAAAAACTCGGGGGTCAAGCTGAGATACGCCAGTATTATATGCTCCGTCATGGTCAGTACGTGAATGGTACCAGATTTGACTGTCTCTCGTATTTATAGGGAGAACCCCGTGAGATCAAAGGATCGGTTGGTCAAAGTCTAGCCGGGTAATCAATGGCATCGTCGTCTGGTTCATGGCTAGACATTTGTTCATTGGGTTCTGCCGCTGCTTCTCTCAGGGCACGAGCCCACTCCAACTCGTCTGATGACCGCTCGTCCGGTGTAAACAGCTGGTCCACGATAGGCACCACTTTCTCGAAGGCTGTCCACAGATCGGGGTCTAGGGTGAAGCCTCGCGTAGGGTCTTGGTAGCGGCCCAGGCGTGGGAAGAAGGGTCCACGGTGTACGTAGATGGCATTGTCTATGTGGATGAGGTGTCCGTCGAGCTCGCCGCTCAACACCCGTTTAAATTTGGTCCAGCCGTCACGGTGTAGCGTAACCGTATTCGATACGGTCTCAGCGCGCGACCAGCAAACATCTCCACGGTCTTCCACGAGGGTGACTTTAACTTCATAGACGTGTAACCCCACCCGGGGTGTAAGGGGAAGGATGGCTCGTAGAACTGGTGACATGCTTGATCCAATGACGAACGGTGAATGACACACACACTGTCTGACCCTCGTATTTATGGTGAGGTCCCACTGTCAATGCCACAGCGCCAGGGTCAATAGGGCACAGACTATTGTGAGGCCAACCAGCCGTCGCTGGTTCCGGCGTGAGCGCTCGTGGTCCATAGCCCGAGCATCAAGGATGGCTGTCATAGTCCAGTAGTGGTGAATGATGGCACACCTCTCCATCGAGTGCACTCTGTCGAGGACCGCTTCTGTGAACTCGTTCAGGATCTGGCGTCGCCCCTCGTTGTCGTCGCCATCTGCAAACAATGGACCGGACCATTGCTCGGTAACCCGTGAGTGAATTAACCACGGTGGCATGCTGTAAAATGCGAGTCGCATAGTGCTGGATCTCCGTCATGGCTCTGCAACCGTAGAAATGAAGGTGTGGGATCCAGAGGGACGTGTTTTATAGACCATGTCACACATGCGCGCCTAGATGTAGCTCTACGGGTGTAGTCTGTGATACGTACTATTCTGATTGATTATGTGGCTCCTATAGAGATAGTACCTTATCGACAATGGGGACTACTTGTTCCAAAGCCGTCCATAGATCGGGTTCCAGGGTAAAACCACCGTCGTTCAGACAGAGGAGTCGAGCGAAAAAGGGACGGCAGAAAATGTAGACGTCGTCACACAGGTGAATGCTATCACCGTGCAGATCACCCAACAACATCCGTTTCAAGCTAGTCCATCCTTCCGATGACAAAGAGACGTGCGCTTTGGGTTCAGGCGTACACCAACACCTAAGTCCGCTATCGATGAGGTCCACTCGTTTGGGGTACAACAATAGGGTGCAGCCAGGTGTAAGCCTCCGGGTAGCCACAAGTCCCTTCTTTCACCTCGGGGTGTAGTAAGTCATCCACCTCGGGGAGTACATCTTTCAGTGCCATCCATAAGGGTGGACAGAGTGTGATATAGGTACATCCACTCTGTTCCAACCGGGGAAAAAGGGAATCCTCTCCAGCAGTGCGTATGTGCACGCCGACTTCCACGTGCATGAAATCCCTTTCGGGGTCTTTTCCCTGTAACAATCGTGTCAATAGAGTCCAGCCTGATAGCGATAACAAAATCTTCACCTTCTGCGGTGCGTCTTGGACCAGCTCCAGGTGATCGTCATTGACGATGAGGTAGACGTCGGACGTCAGTTGGAATAACGCAAGCTCTGTTTCGCTCGCTGCCATGGTGGGGAATGAAAAGCGAACGGTTAGAGAGGTGGCTTTATAGTGTACCTGTTGGGTAGGGTTTTATACACCGTGTGAGTCATGGGCACTTGCTATACTCGCTTGCGCCATAAGGTCAATAAGGTTAGAAATGCGCTTTTTTCTGCTACGCCCTGTGACGGCCCTTCGTGAATGGGCGTAACCTGTGAACATCATAGGAATGCATGTACTAACCTGTCTGTGGGGTTTTTCCACAATGTCGTTCACCTTCGTGTCTTTTCGGGTACGTCCGTGTCTTTTCGGTAAAGTCCGTGTCTTTTCGGTAAAGTCCGTGTCTTTTCGGTAACGTCCGTGTCTTTTCGGTAACGTCCGTATCTTTTCGGGTATATATGAGGGTCTTGAGGGGGGCGACTGTATGTGACGTGTTGTATGTGTTTTTCTCGGCGACGTCCGTGTCTATCATCCGGGCACATCACGTCTGCGCCTGCATTGGGGTATGTATGAGGGTCTTCATGCGCGCGCGCGCTGCGGATTCACCCACGCACTTCCGAATAACCCGCGCGCGCTGCGACATCAGATCACCCCCGCGCGCGCGCGCGCGCGCTGCGGCCGGGGTGGGCCGGGCCGGGAAAAACCCCGGAGGTTGAACATCCGGACGTCTAAGGGCAAATTGGAACTCTTCTGGATTTGGAGGTGAAACCCGGAAGTGACGTCACAACCCACGTGACCTGCGCAGCAGAATGGAAACGACACCCTAGTCTAGCCCCCTCACATAGGCTTCACATGGATACCTCACTCGATCCCATCGGCCCACTAGTGGCCCACCTAGACCCCAAAACGTCTATTTCCATACCCTTTGTCCACTGCGCATGCGCAGAGTGACGATATTTCAACCCCGCACTCACCCCATCAGATGCCCCCTCACATAGGCTTCACATTGATACCTCACTCGATCCAATCGGCCCACTAGTGGCTCCCCTAGATCCCAAAACGTCTATTTCCATACACTTTGTCTATTGCGCATGCGCAGAATGACGATATTCCTACCCCACATAGGCTTCACATTGATACCTCACTCGACCCCATCGGACCATTAGTGGCCCACCTAGATCCCAAAACGTCCACCCTGTATGGACCTATACACCCATAGCCATGCAGTATAGGCCTATGGGCCTACCCAGGCCTCGGTGATTTTTTCCAAAAATTTCACCGTTTCGCTCCAGGACCCTTCCCATCGTGTTCTAAATGACGAGACGTGAAAAACAAATCCAAACAGCCCATATCACAATGAACGTGTGTGAATTTCCCAGGTTGAACCCATACCCCCATATAGCCAGCCTATGGGCCTATATACAGACCTCGGTGACTTTTCCCAAAAATTTCACCGATTCGCTCCGGGACCCTTCCCATTGTCATTTTCTTGGCGAGACGAGAAAAACGCGACCCCACAAGCCATAGTAAAGCCCACGAAAAAAAAATTGACCATCCCCATACCCCATACAGGCATTTTCCCTTATATTGTATAATACAGACCCCTATTGTAGGGGTAAAGTCCGTGTTCCGCTTTTTATAGTTTCGGGAAAAAATCCTAATTTTACATGCACCCACCCCATTGACTTGATAGGCAGGCCCCGATAAGCCCGGGGACCGATATTAGCCCTTTTGGCTAGAGGTGATAGGGGTTTTCCCCTATTTTAAGGGTAAAGTCCGTATTCCGCTTTTTATAGTTTCGGGAAAAAATCCTAATTTTACATGCACCCACCCCATTGACTTGATAGGCAGGTCCCAATAAGCCCGGAGACCGATATTAGCCCTTTTGGCTAGGGTTGATAGGTGTTTTCCCCTATTTTAGGGGTAAAGTCCGTGTTCCGCTTTTTATAGTTTCGGGAAAAAATCCTAATTTTACATGCACCCACCCATGACTGGATGCCCCTTCACGAATGCTTCACTTTGATACCTCACTCGACCCAATCGGACCATGCAGCGTATTTGAAGTCTAGGGACTACTTTTTCTCCGCGGAGGCAGACCGCATCACCACCAGACCGCATCACCGCGGTAGAATACATGCCCAGGGGCCCTTTGCCGGAACTACTTTTGACCTTGAGCTGGTGGCGCCCCCGCCCTCCCCTGGCGGAACTCTTGGGGAGATGGCGGGGAGTTCCGGTCACCTCCGGCACTCTCCGGTCACCTCCGGGTCTTTTCGGTCACATTTTGTGGGGAAAAACCCCAGTACATGCTCCTCTCACCGAAAAGACACGGAGATGAATGGCATCCCCACAGACAGGTCAGTACATCTCCTATCATCCTCACAAGTCACGCCCCATTCACCCAAACCGGAAGTGACGTCATACCTGCGCAAAACACTCCTGCGCACACGGCCTCATGACCTCCACCATAAACCGGAAGTGACGTCATTACATCCGGGTGAAATGTTACCGAATAAGGGTAGACCTGACTACTAAGGGGGAAACATGATTGAGGCTCTCGATGGACATTTCATAGATCGGGGATGTATAAAATTAACATAATCATTTACTCACAAGAAAATCGGTCATCATACATTCATGTGCTCCAGCACTGGGCCGACGCCGCCCTTGTTGATTGAGACTGACAGTTTTGGGCTTCTAGACCCACATCCAAAATACAAGCATCTAGTCCGGCATTCAATATTCAGCTGTCGTCCATTAACACAATTCCGCGTCCATAATCCAAAGACTTAATTCATATAACAGCATTATTACCAAATTCAAAGAAAAACAATTCTAGCTAGCTTCCTGCAACAGAGAATCCTGCAACATTCAGTTCTATATATGATGCCGGAATGACATCATGATGTTCCAAAAATATCAAATCCGTACAGCTGATCTGTATTCATAATCCATTTGATTTTCTTTGTAAAGCCGTTATCTAGAGAATGATGTGTCTCAGTCACGCTTTGATTGTGACTGTTCACATGAAAAACATGATAATCTTGAAGTAAATGAGTTCATACGGCCCCGAAATTCGGGTTAAGCGGAATTCGACAAAAGTTACGAAACGTACGTAACGCCATATAGACGTTGCATATTGCGCTCGTATGCTGCTATCAGCTTGCGATATGTATCGCCAAAGGATATGTGATGTTTACATGAGAAAAACTCCTTTATCTGTGACGGTAAAATGCAGAGTTTTTTTCTCAATCCAAAACCCACAAAACCATGTTTTTCTTGAATATATACTGAAGTATCAGCCTGTAAATAATCACGATGTTCAGCTGAAGAAAAATGAATTGATGCTTCATCAAAATGTTGATCAAAATGGCCTATTTTGGTATTCTTGAGGCATTTTTGGGAAAATTGTCTCTTGTCACAAAAATATGACGCCTCAAATCAAAATCAAACTTGATACTTTCAAATGTTCAAACTTCCTAATATTCTGTGCGAAAATATAATTTTGGTTTGAGGTATCATATGTTTGTTATAAGAGAAAATCCTGCCTATAAATGCCCCAAGAATACCAAAATATGCCACGGAATAGTTGATGAATCTTAAATTCATTTTTATGCAACTGACCATCGTATTTTTTCTAGGCTGATATTTCAGTATTATTCTTCAAGAAAAATATGTTTTTGCAGGTTTTTGGATTGAAAAAAAATATTAATAATAATAAAATAATATCACACACAAAGGAGGTTTTCGCATGTAAACATCACACATTCTTTGAGGAAATTAGAGTGGAGGCGCTTCGTAAGTAGTATACAGCAAGGATTTAAAGTCCCATTTGCCCCACTGCGCAGGTGTTTTGCGCAGGTTTGGGGCGTCATTGGGCGGTGTGCGCAGGAGTGTTCTGCGCAAGTATGACGTCACTTCCGGTCTGCGTGAATCAGGCGTGACCTCGGGGCATGTATTCCTCCGTGGTGATGCGGTCTGGTGGTGATGCGTTCTGCCTCCGCGGACAGAAAGTAGTCCCAAATACGTGGATTTTCGTGAGAATGTTCGGCAATCTTCAGGGGCGACAGGGTCGGTCCGCGTAACCTTGCACAGTTCAATTTTCGTTTTTCGTTTTTGGGTTTCTCAAAATGAAATATTGAAATTGGACAATCAATTTTCAATTTTCGTTTTTTGTTTCTGTAATCTCAAAATCAAAAATTGAAATTTGACCGTCAATTTTCAATTTTTGATCCTGGGATTGCAAAAACAAAAAACTAAAATTGATATTTGACAGTCAATTTTCAATTTTAGTTTTTCGTTTTTCGTTTTGCTTCACGCAAAAATGAAAATCAAATATTGAAAATTGCCTCGACTTGTCCGTTTTTTCGTTTTTTGATTTTAACTTTGACGTATCAATGTTAAGTTCGCACGTGGACGGGTTATGATGTCACTTCCGGTACGCCGAGTAGAATAAAAAACACAAATCGTGTCGTATAAGAGGTGTGGAGCGTGAGAGGCATGTGGCCCACCAGGCCATCCTCGGGAGCCAGTGTATTGATCGATTTGTTAGGGTATCTATACATTGCCTTGGTTAGTTGCTCACGGTAGTTCTGGATAAAAAAAAGATCAAGGGGTATCCTCTAAATCAAGCCAATTATTGAACAGGCTCACCTAGCTCATTACGACAATCCGCTAGCTGCACTGTTTGAGATGTGACATCGCTGGCATAACTTTGATGTCAGGCTGAAATCGACATAGTGAGTCAAAGCAAAAACCGCCAGCTTGGGATGCCGACATGCTAATTCAAAATAACCTCTGGGGATGAAATGTTCGAGATTGAAGCAACGACTCAAGAACTCACTCGAATCATCAAAAATGTCCAGGTAAATCCTATGCCAGGATTTACGATTTATCTGGATTTTCTCATTTTTAAAAATAGATGTTAGAGCGCTACAAAAGCGAACAGCATTCATGCACACAACCGCTATTTGTTAATGATTTGAAATATAGTATTTATAAAGATACCAACAAAGATGTAATACCAATAAGAGTAAGCATCACGGTGATGGGCCGCGAAATCCGCATAAGCGGCCCGTAAACCACCATTTCAAACAAGCACACAATCGCCACGTTTGATGCCAGATGTCTGAATGCTTCAACGCTTCAGGTCCAATCTCCATTCTCTATTTTTGGGACCTGGATCGTTGGAGCGTTCAGATGCTCGTCAACGTTCAGCGTCAAAAACGCTTCAACGCTTTAAGTGCGGATGTCAAACGCATCGAAGCGGGAAGTTCCTTTGTGGGTTATGATTGGGGTACTCACGTATTTATTATACCATCCTACTTTAATGAAACTACCGTGTGTATCACCTCCGTTGTTCTCCATATAATGCATCACACCTGCTGCGCGAATGCCTACTCGCTTCTGCACATGCGCAGTTGGCCCATTATAATCTAGGTCGAATGCCTGGCTCCAGGGATCTATAGTGTAATGAAACTCCCAAATCTTTCCCCCTACTGGTTTTCCATATTATGCTCCACACCTGCCTAAACAATCCGATTTGCGCTTTCCATACTACTCCGCCGACCGGAAGTGACATCGCCTTGCGCGTGCGCAGTTAACATTGACGCGTCAAAGTTAAAATCAAAAAACGGACAAATCGAGGCAATTTTCAATATTTGGTTTTCATTTTTGCGTGAAGTAAAACGAAAAACGAAAATCGAAAATTGAATGTCAAATTTCAATTTTTGATTTTGAGAAACCGAAAACGAAAAACGAAAATTAAAAATTGACGGTCAAATTTCAATTTTTGATTTTGAGAAACAAAAAGCAAAAAAACGAAAATTGAATTGTGCAAGGTTACACGGACACAGGGTCCCCTAGTGGACTGATTGGGTCGAGTGAGGTGTCAAAGTGAAGCGCTCCTCCAGGGCCATCCAGTCATGGGTGGGTGCATGTAAAACTAGGATTTGTCCCGAAAATATAAAAAGTGGAACACGGACTTTACCCCTACAATAGAGGAAAACCCCTATCAACCCTATCCCAATGGGCTAATATCGGTCCTCGAGCCTATCGGGGTCTGGGTGCATGGGTGGTTGCATGTAAAATCAGGATTTTTCTCGAAAATATAAAAAACGGAACACGGGCTTTACCCCTAAAATAGGGGGAAACCCCTATCAACCCTATCCAAAAGGGCGAATATCGGTCCCCGGGCCTATCGGGGTCTGGGTGCATGGATGGGTGCATGTAAAATGAGGATTTGTCCCGAAAATGTAAAAAGCGGGACACGGACTTTACCCCTACAATAAGGGAAAACTCTTATCAGCCCTATCCCAAAGGGCTAATATCGGTTCCCTGGCCTATCGGGGCCTGCTGAGAGAGGTAGGGTGGGGAGTGGGTGTATGTAAAATCAGGATTTTTCCCGAAAATATAAAAAACGGAACACGGACTTTACCCCTACAATAGGGGAAAACTCCTATCAACCCTATCCAAAAGGGGTCATATCGGTCCCCGGGCTTATCGGGGTCTGGGTGCATGGGTGGGTGCATGTTTTCACAGAAAAAAAAATATAAAAAGCGGAACCCGGACTTTACCTCTACAATTATATGTATTATACAATATACGGGAAAATGCCTATATGGGGTATGGGGGCGTGATCATTTTTTTTATTATTTTACTATGGGTTGTTTGATCTTGTTTTTCACGTTTCGCCACGAAAAACACGACGGGAAGGGTCCCGGAGCTAAGCGGGGAAATTTTTCGAAAAGTACCGGGTAGGCCTGTATATAGGCCCATACTGGCTATTGGGGTATAGGTCCATACTGGGAAATTTTTTGTGGGTGTTACTAAGGGTTGTTTGGTCTTGTTTTTCTCGTCTCAAAATGTAGAACACGATGGCAGGGTCCCGGAGCTAAGCGGTGAAATTTTTATAAAAGTACCGGGTAGGCCTGTATATAGGCCCATACTAGCTATGGGGGTATAGGTCCATACTGGGAAATTCACACATGTTCATTGACATATGGGTTGTTTGGTTTGGTTTTCACGTCTCACCATGTAGAACACGATGGGAGAGGTCTCGGAGCTAAGCGGTGAAATTTTTTGGAAAGTACCGGGTAGGTCTGTATATAGGCTCATATAGTCCCACACTGGCTATGGGGGTATAGGTCCATACTGGGTAATTCTCACATGTTCATTGAGATATGGGTTGTTTGGTCTTGTTTTTCACGACTCACCATGTAGAACACGGTGGGAGGGGTCTCGGAGCTAAGCGGTGAATTTTTTTGGAAAGTACCAGGTAGGTCTGTATATAGGCCCATATAGTCCCATATTGGCTATGGGGGTATAGGTCCATACTGGGTGGACGTTTTGGGGTCTTGGGGAGCCCCTAGTGGTCCTATGGTGTCGTATGAGGTCTTATTTTGAAGCTCTCGTGCAGGAGCATCCGACTGGACTAAGGTATCGTCCGTTTTCAATATTGTACGCATGCGCAGTCTGGTCGTAGTAAAGAAAGCAGGCATTTTGTGGGTGCATGGAAGTGTGTTTGGGGTAGAGATGGACCACTATGGGTCCAAATGGGTCGTGGGAGGTGTCAAAGTGAAGCTTTTTGGGGGTAGAGTCAGAATGGCGTGTTTTTTATTGCAAGTCGCGTCAATCTGCGCATGCGCAGTTGGGTGTAGTAAGTAAAGTGGTCATTTTGGGGGTGCGTGGAGGTGTGTTTGGGGTAGAGATGGACCACTATTGGTCCGAATGTGTCGTGGGAGGTATCATTTTGTAGCTCTCGGGGTGTAGACAGCATCTGTGACGTCATCGGTCACGTCATCAGTACGAGTAGTAGCGAAAATGAGCATTTTGGTAAGTGAAGGAAGGTATCTGGTGTAGAGATGGACCATCCATATCTGTCACGCATTATACCATATCTTTGCTGTGTTATACCACATCTGTCCTGCATTATACCCTATATGTCCTGTATTATACCAGATCTGTCCTGTGTTATACAATATCTGTCCTGTATTATACCAAATCTGTCCTGTATTGTGCCATATTTGTCCTCTATTATACCATGTCATGTATTATACCAAATCTGCCCTGTATTATACAGTATCAGTCCTGTATCATACCAAACCTGTGCTGTATTATACCGAATCTGTGCTGTATTATACAATATCTGTCCTGTGTTATACCATATCTGTGCTGTATTATACAATATCTGTCCTGTATTATACAATATCTGTCCAGTATTATGCAATATATGTTCAGTATTATACCAAATTTGTGCTGTATTATACAGTATCTGTCCTGTATTGTACCATATATGTCCTGTATTATACCATATCTGCTCTGTATTATACAATATTTCTCCTCTATTATACCATATCTGTCCTGCATTATACCATATCTTTGCTGTATTATACCATATCTGTCCTGCATTATACCAAATCTGTGCTGTATTATAAAATATGTCCTGAATTATACCATATCTGTGCTGTATTATACCATATCTGTCCTGAATTATAGCATATTTGGGCTGTATTATACCAAATCTGTCCTGTGTTGTGCCATATTTGTCCTGTATTATACAATATATGTTCTGTATTATAACAATTCTGTGTTGTATTATACAGCATCTGTCCTGTATTATATCAAATCTGTGCTGTATTATACCATATCTGTCCTGTATTGTATCATATATGTCCTGTATTATACAATATATATTCTGTATTATACAATCGCATAGCGGTTGTCATGAATAACAACAAGTTCAGCAATGTTTATACAGTTTATTATCCACAATGTTACATCATACCCAAGCTGGGGGAGCCGCCCAGGGTATGTTTAGTATGTTCACAGCAAAACAAATTGAAATATCAAACACCATGTCTTATTATTTAACGCACCGTTACATTAGGCACAAGTTTACTGAGCTCAAGTCAACGATCAGCATGTAGACATATAGAGTATGCACGGCATGTTATGGTATTCATCAGTGCACGGGTGACGCGTTCAACTGATGGGGTGGTCGGTCAGCTTGGTAACGAAAAACCTAACATTGGTCACCCTCGCCACCCTCTTAAAGTCGGTCGTAAAAGCTCCACGGAGCTTGTGTTTGCTATGTTCCTTGTACTAATGTACACCGACTCTAAATAAAATTTACTATGACTATGACTATGACTATGTCCACTTGGTGTTGGGGCGTTGTTGTTGGGCCCATTTCAAGGGATCGACGATGTCCAGTTTCTCCAGCATCGTTTCTAGCGACGCCCGGTTAATGATGGTGAACGGTTGGTCAAATACCCGGATGTTACTGCTCGGGTAAAAGTATCGGACTTGGACTGTCTCCTTATGCTGCAGCACATAACCAAACGCCAGATTCAACTTGAAGGCCGTAGTGTGATCGTTAAAGTTGGCCTCCACGTAGCTGCTTAGACGGGCGAGGTCGGTCAGTCGGAAATTGTAGATATCTTGAATAGGGCGATGACGGTAGAAACAGTGCCGGATCATGGACCAATGGCGCCGATAGATGTCACTCACTGGATGGTCTTCGTGTAACAGATCGCTAGGAACATTTATGGGTTCGTCCACGAAGTGTACTTTGCCCTCCACGTCGTACGAAATCTGGCCCAAGGTCTTGTCGTCGAAATATGACTGTTGAATTAGGGCGACATCATCATCGGTCCTCGTGCGATAGGTGGGAGTTCCCGCTGTCTCGATACCGACCACATTCTTAGCATGGACGCTTGGGTACTTCATGGCGTACACGTGTGTGGCGCTGTAAATGATCGGGGCGCTGAAACGACAGTGTACATATCCTACAGCTATACCGGACGATTCCTTCGTGCTTGGTAGGCTCATGGCGGCGCAAGTCGTGCAGGCGAGTTAATGATTTCGAGCACGTAGTACAAGTGAACATCTTGGTGGTTGACAGAGTGTCTGATGAAACGGCCAGACCGCTTCCCTTTATAGCACGCTAGCTGGTGATCTATTTTTAGCACACTCAGTTAAACTACCCCAAGTCGAGGACCGAGACTGGTGTACGACTGAGCCGCATTGCGCGCGCGCGTGTGTGTGTGTGTGGGCTGTGGATTTTACATCCGGATCTTGTCAACACCCGGGCTTCCAAGTGGGGTTTTCCCGTCGTTCCTCCGTCTTCCATCCGAGTACTGTGGTTTTACATCCGGGTCCTCATCTTACATCCGGGTTTTGGACACCTGTTGACCTCAATAATGTCCAATTTATTTAGACCTATATCTCTATAAAAATGAAGCGGGCCTTCTCTCTCGTCGACTGTATGACAAAAGAGATCGTAAACTATCCCTTTCTGGACAGTAATATTCCAATGGGACCTGCATATGGCGTATACATATCACGCCTAGTAGCATTTGCTAGATCCTGTGTTAAATGTGACGATTTTAATCAACGTCACAAAACATTGTTGCAGAAACTTATAAAACAGGGCTACACCACCAAGCGCCTCCACTCAAAGTTCTCAAATTTGGCGATACATATCGCATGCTGATAGCAAAATACGAGCGTAGCGTGCAAGATCTATGGCGTTATGTTTCGTAACTTGTGTCTAATTCCGCTTAACCCGGGGCTAGAGGCCGTATGAACCGATGTACTTCAAGATCCTCATGGTACTCATATGAACAGTCACAATCAAAGCGTGACTGAGATACATCATTCTTTAGATGACAACTTTACAACGAATATTATGGATTAAGAATACTGATCAGCGATACGGATTTGATATTTTTGGAACATCATGATGTCTTGCCGGCATCATTGAAAACTGTTGACCGCTTCTCTCTTGCAGAAAACAAGCCTATGTTTATGTATACTATGATTGTCTTTTTGAATTTGGTGCTAATACTGTTATATGGAATATGGAATAGGTCTTTGGATTATGGACGCGGATATTCTCTAATGGACGATGGCTGAATTATGAATGACGGACCAGACGCTTGTAATGATGTAACATTGGGGATAATAATCTGTATGAACATTGCTGAACTTGTTGTTATTCATGACAACCGCTATGCGATTGTATAATACAGAATATATATTGTATAATACAGGATATATATGATACAATACAGGACAGATATGGTATAATACAGCACAGATTTGATATAATACAGGACAGATACTGTATAATACAGCACAGAATTGGTACAATACAGAACAGATACTGTAAAATACAGCACAAATTTGGTATAATACAGAACATATATTGCATAATACTCGACAGATATTGTATAATACAGGACAGATATTGTATAATACAGCACAAATATGGTATAACACAGGACAGATATTGTATAATACAGCACAGATTTGCTATAATACAGCACGGATTTGGTATAATACAGGACAGATACTGTATAATACAGGGCAGATTTGGTATAATACAGGACATTTATGGTATAATAGAGGACAAATATGATACAATACAGGACAGATTTGGTATAATACAGGACAGATATTGTATAACACAGGACAGATATGGTATAATACAGGGCGTATATGGTATAATGCAGGACAGATGTGGTATAACACAGCAAAGATATGGTATAAGGCGTGACAGATATGGATGGTCCATCTCTACACAAAATACCTTCCTTCACTTACCAAAATGCCCACTTTCGCTACTACTCGTACTGATAACGTGACCGATGACGTCACAGATGCCGTGGACAGCCCTCAAATCGGGGTCTACACCCGAGAGCTACAAAATGACACCTCCCACGACACATTCGGACCAATAGTGGTTCATCTCTACCCCAAACACACCTCCACGCACCCCCAAAATGACCACTTTACTTACTACACCCAACTGCGCATGCGCAGATTGACGCGACTTGCAATAAAAAGCACGCCATTCTGACTACCCCACAAAAGCTTCACTTTGACACCTCTCACGACCCATTTAGATCCATAGTGGTCCATCTCTAACCCAAACACACTCCCACGCACCCCCAAAATGCCTGCTTTCTATACTACGACCAGACTGCGCATGTGCACAATGTTGAAAACGGACGATACCTTAGTGCACTCGGGTGCTCCTGTACGGGTGCTTCAGACTAATACCTCATACGACACCATAGGACCACTAGGGGCTCACCCAGACGCCAAAACGTCCACCCAGTATGGACCCATAGCCAGTATGGGACTATATGGGCCTATATACAGACCTACCCGGTACTTTCCAAAAAATTTCACCGCTTAGCTCCGAGACCCCTCCCATTGTGCTCTACATGGTGAGCCGTGAACAACAAGACCAAACAACCCATATCTCAATGAACGTGTGTGAATTTCCCAGTATTGACCTATACCCCCATAGCCAGTATGGGCCTCCTACCCGGCACTTTCCAAATAATTTCACCGCTTAGCTCCGAGACCCCTCCCATCGTGTTCTACATGGTGAGACATGAAAAACAAAACCAAACAACCCAATGAACATTTGCGAATTTCCCAGTATGGACCTATACTCCCATAGCCAGTATGGACCTACCCGGTACTTTTAAAAAAATTTCACCGTTTAGCTCCGGGACCCTACCCATCGTGTTCTACATTTTGAGACGAGAAAAACAAGACCAAACAACCCATAGTAACACCCACAAAAAATTTCCCAGTATGGACCTATACCCCCATAGCTAGTATGGGCTTATATACAGACCTACCCGGTACTTTTCAAGAAATTTCACCGCTTAGCTCCGGGACCCTTTCCATCGTGTTTTTCGCGGCGAAACGTGGAAAACAAGACCAAACAACCCATAGTAGAATTCGAAAAAAATGACCACCCCCATACCCCATACAAGCATTTTCCCGTATATTGTATAATACATATAATTGTATAGGTAAAGTCCGGGTTCCGCTTTTTATATTTTATTTCTGTGAAAACATGCACCCACCCATGCATCCGGACCCCGATAAGCCCGGGGACCGATATTATCCCTTTTGGATAAGGTTGATAGGAGTTACTATTGTAGGGGTAAAGTCCGTGTTCCGCCTTTTATATATTCGGGGACAAATCCTCATTTCACATGCAGCCACCCATGGACCCAGACCCCGATAGGCCCGGGGACCGATATTCGCCCTTTTGGATAGGGTTTATAGGGGTTTTCCCTTATTTTAGGTGTAAAGTCCGTGTTTCGTTTTTTATATTTTCGGGAAAAATTCTGATTTTACATGCACCCACCAATGCACCCAGACCCCGATAGGCCTGAGGACCGATATTAGCCCTTCGGGATAGGGTTGATAGGGGTTTTCCTCTATTGTAGGGGTAAAGTCCGTGTTCCGCTTTTTATATTTTCGGGACAAATCCTAAATTTACATACACCCGCTCCCCACCCTACCTCTCTCAGCAGGCCCCGATAAGCCAGGGAACCGATGTTAGCCCTTTGGGATAGGGTTGATAGGAGTTTTCCCCTATTGTAGGGGTAAAGTCCGTGTTTCGCTTTTTATATTTTCGGGACAAATCCTAATTTTACATGCACCCACCCATGAATGGATGGCCCTGGAGGAGGGCTTCACTTTGACACCTCACTCGACTCAATCAGTCCACTAGAGGGCCCTGTCGCCCCTGAAGATTGCCGAACATTCTCCCGAAAACTCACGTATTTGGGACTACTTTCTGTCCGCGGAGGCAGACCGCATCACCACCAGATCGCATCACCGCCAGATCGCATCACCGCGGAGGAATACATGCCCAAGGTCACGCCCGATTCACGCAGACCGGAAGTGACGTCATACTTGCGCAGAACACTCCTGCGCACACCGCCCCATGACCGCCCCAAACCCGCGCAAAAACACGTGCGCAGTGGGGCAAATGTGACTTTAAATCCTTGCTGTATACTACTTTCGTAGTATAGCCCTCCTTTATTGGCTCGGAAATTCTTTGATGGACAAAGGCTGAATATTGAATGACGGACTAGACGCGTGTATTATAAGTTCCTGCATTAACGTTTTCTGACGATTAAGATACACATTTGATGGAGGATCTAACAAATGCTACAATGCGAAATATGTAAATGCCTTATGCAGGTCCCACTGGAATATCAGTGTCCAGAAAGAGATAGTTTACGCATAAAGCCTCTCTTGCAGGCTCCATTGTTTACGATGTCGAAATTGTAATCATCTCTCCTATCATAAAGTCGACGGGAGAGAAGACTCGTTTAATTTTTATGTACATATAGTCTAAATATGATGTGCCTTTAGGGCTATTTGTAGTTTCTTTCAAATCCAGCGAAGGTGGATATATATCCTCCAATGCATCATTTAAATAACGATTATCCACAGAGAGAATATCGTGAATATGAATAAACGGGCTTTGAAATGTTCGGTTTTTACCCCTCAGCCTATTAGGCTGTGGGGTCTTGTCGTCGGCAAGTACGTCCGGTCGGTCGTCCGGTCGTCTGGTCGTCAATCGTCAACAATTCTTGTGACCGGTCTAGAAGCCAAACCGTTGCTTCTAGAGACTTCAAATGTGGTATACAGGATTGTTGGGTGGTCAGCCACAAGCCTATCGAATTTGGGTAATTTGTGATGAATTTTGCGGTTTCCATGGCAACGTCATGGAAAATTCGTCAACAATTCTTGTGACCGGTCTAGATTTTTAATTTATGCGAAGCCGTCACAGCTTTCTCGTTACCAAGATATCTTTAGAACGACTTACCCTATGCGCATCAAACTTGCCGTGCACATCCATAAACTTTGGCGGCCATCTTTAATTTATGCGAAACCATGAATCTTGTGTATCTCGGAAACCATTTCGCTGTTCAGTGTGAAACTTGGTATAGATTATCGATACATCAAGAAACTTTACAGGAATGAACCGGTTTCCCTGATTGGGTGAAAGCCTTGGCGGCCATCTTTAATTTATGCAGAATCTTTAATGATGTATTTCTCTGATACCATTGAAGTGTTCTATACGAAACTTCGTATACAGCATCGATGTATCAAAAGACTTGCAACGAATAACCACATCAGTTCTTCTGAGAGGCGGGATGGATGGCCGGCCATTTTTAATTTATGCAAAATCATTAATGATCTCTGTCTCTGATACCGTCCAAGTGCTTGATGTAAAATTTGGTAAACATCATGGATGCATCAAGAGACTTGTGATGAATGACAGAACTGGTTTCTCTGATTGGGCGGAAATCTTGGTGGCGATCTTTAATTTATGCAAAATTTTTAATGATGTATATCTCTGATAACATTTAAGTGTTCTATATGAAACTTGGTATATACAGCATCGATGTATCAGGAGACTCGCAATGAATAACCACATCAGTTCCTCTGAATTACGGGAAGGATAGGCAGCCATCTTTCATTTGTGCAAAATCATTAATGATCTCTATCTCTGATACCGTTCAAGTGCTTAATGTAAAATTTGATATACATCATCATTGCATCAAGAGACTTACGATGAATGACAGAACTGGTTTCTCTGATTAGAAGGAAATCTTGGCGACCATTTCAATTTATGCAAAATCATTAATGATCTATATCTGATACCATTTTAGTGCTTCATTTGAAACTTACAATTAATGACAACCAATTTCTCTGATTAGGTGGAAAACTTTATTGCCATCTTTAATTTATGCAAAATCTATACCTCTGGTACTGTTCAAGTGTTTGATGCAAGACTTTGTATACACCATCAGTACATTAAGAGACTTGGATGGACACCTTGGCAGCCGTTTTCAGTTTATGTAAAATCGTTGATGATCTATATATATCCTTTGATACTGTTCAAGTGTTTAGTATGCTTGGTATACATCATAGATACATCAAGAGACAAGTAATGACTGCCGGTTTCTCTGATTGGACGGAAAACTTTGCGGTCATTTCTGATTGCAAGTTTTTTGATAATCTGTATATTTGTCACTTGACTGCTTGATGTTCCTGATATTTTCAAAGTAGTACATGTATGGTTCAATTGAATAGATTGTGAATGGCTGGCACCCAGAGCCGAGGGGTTTTAGATGCGCAGCTTCGTATTCCTATCAAAACTATATTACTTGGCTCCCACTGAAAATCGGAAGACTTTTATTATTGTTCAGATTATTATTAGGGTTCAAAGCAAGAATGGCTTGAAGCCTTTTGTTTTTGTTCAGAATATTTTTGTTCTTCCGCCATATTTTTCGCACGTGATATGTCAAATTATTTATTATAGTTCTCCAATTCATCCAACATCCCACACTGAATTTATCACATATTAATCTTTTACAAGCCACTGCTAAAGCATCTTCTGCATTCAACCAAATCTTTCATGCTTTTACATATGCATTTTCCATTCATTGTGTACCAATATACACTGGCTAAAACTGTCTGGCTGAGGGGTTTGTTGCACCTTTTAGGTGCTGCCTCATGTTGAAAGTCTCTTCATATTATCGTATTCATATGAGAACAGATATAGGTCAGCCAAAAGGGATGCATAATTACTCTCATTTGAATACATATATGCTGTTGATATATTGTGCTGCCAAATATAGCTAGCAATACTATTAATGAACCAAGTCGGTCAGTAAGGTCCTGATGTGAAATTGTAGTATAGAGAGTCGAGAAATTCTATGGTAAATCTTTACGGTATGTGTCGTTTCGCATAAAGTTATTCCGTAAGACATTTTGAGTTTCTCAATATCCACATAAGTTCAACGTATCAAGGGCCAATTGAAATTCTTATACAAACGACATTTGGAGCATTCTTCTATCTCAGCCACCAAACCGAATCACTTCTCCTGCTCAGTGCGGATTCAATGTTGCTACAGTGTAGTTATTGAATGTGTCAAGTATTCTATAACATATTTCTTTTATGTTCCAAAGTATCTTCAATGATATTTTCAGAATGTCCGTTGAGCAGACATATTATTTAGCAATTCAGCCAAGAGATTCATTCGCCTACCAAAATAGCGAGGCTTATCTTCGATTTAGTGAAGCTTGTGTGGCGGTGCTTCAAAAAGTACAGGGGACATTTGCTCGAGATCATTTAACAGTTTGTATGTTTGTCTAAAATAGTCCCGCCCTCCATTAACGTCCAACCAATCGGCGTCAATATGAGGGATTGGACATGAACGAGATGTTAGAGCTCAATGATGGAATAACACAGAGACGGAAATATACCGGTCTGAATTAGCGAATTCAGAATTCAGACTGAATTCACACTGAATTCACACTCATTATTCAGTTGAAAATGAGGCCTGATGTGGATGGTTTCATTTAATGTTTTAGCAGCGTGGTCGTTCGCGAGACATATGCCTTTGTCAGTGCGAACATACGCGAGCACTGGCGAGGCAGCTAACTCAAATATCGATCGCTGTCTGCTGACGGTTTTGAGATACCCTTAATGACCTTCAGCAGGATGTTGGTGACCTCGAGAACGACCTCGAGACCACCGCTGTCTCGCCGCATGTCGCTTTCAATTTCGAATTTGAGCCTCACGTGAGATCGTGATCTTCAGTGAGACTTCAATAAAACTTGAACACAGCCACATTCCCACTGTCCGTGAACTTCGATCAGACAGTTGGAAGGATTATCAGTGAAGCGGCTGATCTCGGGAGAGTAAGGGTACAGTTGCCCGACATGTGGAATATTGGATTGTCGATGTCTAGGTAAAAATGTTTTGAATAATTTATGAAAATTAATAAATATACTTTTCTTCAAATCGATTTTTTAAAAATATTTTTCCCAAGTGTTTTTCTCTTTCATCTTTGGCTCAAAGTCATTCCCTTCGATGTCAAGCCGAGTTACTAGAGTTTCTAATTATCCACCATACCCTGAACCCTATGACATAGAATAAAAGACTTTTATTGGTAGATATGGTAGATGACTAAAAAACTGTAGTAACCCGGCTTGGCATCAAAGGGAATGACTTTAATTGAGCCAAAGAAGAAAGAGAAAAACACTTAGGAAAAATTTATTAATTTTCATAATTGTATACAAATTAATACGTAGACATCGACAATCCAATATCCCACAGGCCAAGCAACTGTGGGTAAGGGACGTAAATGCTGATATGTAGGCCCTATACGTTTTTCGAGAGCTGTAGTTGTAATATAAGTGTGAAAGCAGATATGGACAAGGTTTTCACGAGCAGTATAGCAAAGCTGCACGGTTCTTCTGATGCATGAACTACAGCGTTATTACAGTCATACAGTGTGGCTCTCTAAAACAGTCCCTCCCATTTACAGTGTTGAGTGAGTTGATTATATCTTCATTATTATAGGAGAGGTATGCAGTTTTACACATGTTATATGAATAAGAATGTGGGGATTAAACAGTGTCTATGTGACAGGGAGGGATCATGTGTAGGGCGGGTTGGGGGGAACGGGTTGCACGGCGTGTTCGCACGACCTGTGCAGTGTCCATCGCGGTGCGATGGAGTGCCCAAGTACATCCATCCATCCATCCATGAAGAATGATAAATTCAGCTGGACGAGTCATTGAGAGAAATTATACTGAAATTCGGTCACACTGCAACTAACACAACTCCTGAAATTAACATCCGCATGTATTACGTACCCATACGACTGTTTAGGATGGTTATGATATGCAATGTAAGTTCACTAGGGTAACGGCAGGGCCTGCTATGTATGTCGGTGACCGCATTTCGCCACTGTATGCGTACGTCAGTGGTCATGGCCACTCCGGATACCTCTCGAAGACCCCCGAGAGTCTACAAAGCGGAAGTAAATAATTTGTTTGTATCAAGATCGTTAACCGTATTCAAAACCGTCTGTATGTCTGTATACCGCTGCACAATCCCATATAATGAAACAATTGGGTCTGTCAGTGAAATTCTCATCGATAGATGTTGAATAACCCATTAACCTGAAAAGACTGAAGTTGACGCCAAGACCTTCTACAGGGGGAAGACTCATCAGCTCAGTTTGTAGAAATATCCACCAAATCTTCAACCGTATGGATCTGGGGCGAGACATTAGGGTGGTTGTTTGAGAAGTGGAAAATTTGATGTTGTCTCGAAGTCGGCGGAGCCCTCCTGGTATTAAAATATACCCGGTCTTTTTGTTGTGCAATGATTGATTGCAATTGTATTGACCATGGAGGTATTTCTACCATCCTCCACTGACTATTACTTCATGAAATTGATCAGTGTTGGCGGTCGTAACTGATCTGATTGTATTTGTTAATGCTGGTGTATATATGACCGATCATCAAGCTCAGGTTTACATAATGAGAACTGAAGCATAACAAACAAAAACAGAGATATTACGTTTTCAGATTTAACATTCGTATGGATTTACCCCACGTGAAGACGTTATAGGATCATTGATACATTCGAATGGCGGTCATGTAGGGTCATCAAAAAGTTACGTTTTCGGTATTTTCTAAGGTGAATTTTCTGAAATAAATAATTTCTACCCTGTTGATCAGTTTCCTGGCAATAGGGCAGAGAGAAATCCTGGCAATAGGGTAGGGAGAAATCCTGCCAATAGGGTAGGGAGAAATCCTGGCAATAGGGTAGGGAGAAATCCTGACAATAGGGTAGGGAGAAATCCTGGCAATAGGGTAGGGAGAAATCCTGACAATAGTGTAGGGAGAATTCCTGACAGTAGGGTAAGGAGAAATCCTGCAAATAGGGTAAGGAGAAATCCTGACAATAAGGTAGAGAGAATCCTGGCAATAGGGTAGGGAGAAATCCTGGCAATAGGGTAGGGAAAAATCCTGGCAATAGGGTAGGGAGAAATCCTGACAATAGGGTAGGGAGAAATCCTGACAATAGGGTAGGGAGAAATCCTGACAATAGGGTAGAGAGAATCCTGGCAATAGGGTAGGGAGAAATCCTGGCAATAGGGTAGGGAGAAATCCTGACAATAGGGTAGGGAGAAATCCTGCCAATAGGGTAGGGAGAAATCCTGACAATAGGGTAGTAGGGTAGAAATCCTGCAATAGGGTAGGGAGAAATCCTGACAATAGGGTAGGGAGAAATCCTGGCAATAGGGTAGGGAGAAATCCTGACAATAGGGTAGAGAGAAATCCTGACAATAGGGTAGGGAGAAATCCTGACAATAGGGTAGGGAGAAATCCTGGCAATAGGGTAGGGAGAAATCGAGAAATGGGTATAAAAGAGTGGTGTTTTTGTCTTTTTCCCAATGATGCAATTAATCTTTTGTTGGTCTCTTTGTGCAATTAGAGTTGAGTTGGATGTAGTATACACGCTCAATCAAAATATTTGTGTCATCCGTGTATCTAAAATACTGAGTTTCAGATGTTCCATCATCTTGTCAGAGACAGGGATTTCTTTCTATCTCGGTCAGTAACTTGGATTGTCTTCCGTTTGTTTTGTGAACTAGGTTCGGCGATTGAGTACGTACGCAAGTAAGTAAGTAATTTGAACGCACTCGCTTTCAAAGCTAACCAACCGAAACTGTTGAAATATATATATGTCTGGGGCCTTCTAGTGCGGAAGTTTGCTATTCAGCGAAATAAATAAAGCGTGTCTGACACAGTTTTTAGCCTTACGTTTTGATGCCACCGAAAACCTCTCAATATAGGTGAACTATAGCCTTCAGCTCGCTGAAGTATGTTGCCATTCCAGCAGACAGGATGAGTGAGAGAAAAATCGGTCATAATTTTTTTATATTTTTTTTTAATTTTAATTCTGTTTGTGCAAAACGGGTCTAAATCTTGCATAAGATTCATTAAAAGATTTCAGGTTATTTTGGGGAAAGGTCTGACATACTCGGCAAATTTGGAGCTATTTTGCAATTTGTAAAAACACATCAATCAGTATGTTCCATACCTTAATACATCGTATCCAACTCATATGAAAATATGAAAATATCAATTTAAATCTGATCAATTAATCATCCTATATTGGTGGCAAGTACGCGATGATCCAATTAACCATCCTATATTGGTGGCAAGTACGTGATGATCCAATTAATCATCCTATATTGGCGGCAAGTACGTGATGATCCAATTAACCATCCTATATTGGTGGCAAGTACGTGATGATCCAATTAATCATCCTATATTGACGGCAAGTACGTGATGATCCAATTAATCATCCTATATTGACGGCAAGTACGTGATGATCCAATTAATCATCCTATATTGGCGGAAAGTACGTGATGATCCAATTAATCATCCTATATTGGTGGCAAGTACGTGATGATCCAATTAGTCATCCTATATTGACGGCAAGTATGTGATGATCCAATTAATCATCCTATATTGGTGGCAAGTACGTGATGATCCAATTAATCATCCTATATTGGCGGCAAGTATGTGATGATCCAATTAATCATCCTATATTGGTGGCAAGTACGTGATGATCCAATTAATCATCCTATATTGGTGGCAAGTACGTGATGATCCAATTAATCATCCTATATTGACGGCAAGTACGTGATGATCCAATTAATCATCCTATATTGGCGGAAAGTACGTGATGATCCAATTAATCATCCTATATTGGTGGCAAATACGTGATGATCCAATTAATCATCCTATATTGGCGGCAAGTACGTGATGATCCAATTAATCATCCTATATTGGCGGCAAGTACGTGATGATAAGCAACGATTTTTTAATGTGGCTGAAGAATTTTTATTGTCCACGTCTAAAATACGAGAACCTTTACATATTTTACTTTTTTTTTCAATGGTTTCCGTATTCATGGTCCAAAGTGAACTTGACCATTGCTTTTTGACGTCAATTTTGCTTTGCCTCTTCCACTTGAATATCCACTTACAACGCCTAGCTTTGTGGCAATGATTTTATGGTAGTCACATAGACATCGATCTTGGCCTTGCTGCTCCACATATGTGGGATGTTTGAGAGCAATCATTCAATTGTTTAAGTTAAGCAATTATATAAGGAAAGTTGGAAGAAGCAGGAGAATGTTCATCCACAGAGCTTCACCAGTTAAAGCTCACGTAGCCCATTAATACAGGTGTGATGGGGTTTAACTACTATGATTACCGTGCATATGTATGAAAGGTGGGCTTGTATGAAAGGTGGGCTTTCAACCTCTTTATTTGCATATATTTCAATATGTGGAATAGTCAGGGCCCTCGGATACTTCTGGATATTAGACCTTATTTTCACCTGTTATGTGTGAACCAGTATTTTATCACTGACGTCAGAAGCCCGGGCGGACTACTCGTATACCGGTAAGTCGGTAGCACAGCTGTTTGCGATGAACTGGGTCAAATATCAGCTGTTGTATAGATGTCACTGCTGGCCTGGAGCTGGAAAACAACTCAAAAACTCCCGAGCAACAGTCATCGTACCGGTAGCTCTCGCCTTGAAATAACTGGGTGAGGGTTTCTTTGTTTCGAATATTCTTATCTCTGAAATATTTGATAAAATGCATTTTTTCCCCGAGAAGTCTGTGAAGAATTAATAAAACGAATACATGCATGTCTGTGCAGCATAATACATGTACAGATCCAAATGTTACTTTAGTGCAATATAATTATAGAGATAGGTAAACGGCCTGACGGTCAAATTTCTGATTAAAATAATGGTACAACCACCACGAGTGTACATATCGGAATTATTTTTAAGGTAGGCGTTATCGGTAGACCTAATATATAAATATTTCTATATCCCCTATGTCAAAATTTCTATGAACAGGGCATATGCTCCGAAAACATCCTTGGTATGAACGTATTTTAACGCATATTATGGGTTGGAATCAAGAATCCTTTCATATACCACTGGTCCGTTTAAAATGGTAATTCGACAAAGAAGAGATGAAAAAGCGACGTCATGATCATGACAGTTTTAACGCAATACTATAGAAGACAGAATTCAAACATAAAGGACTTGTAACCCAACTGGGGAGAAATAATGGACGACAATTTTTATATTACACATCCTCTTACTTATACACCGATTCTTTCTGTAGGTGTGATTAATTGGTCAATACATGTTTGAAATTTTAACATTAGAAAAGCAGCCGAAAAGTTCTCACACAAACATTGCAGGGGTCTTACTATCAGTTAATGTCCCCAATCTTGTTATCCCTTCAACTCCATTACTTGATTTCTCAGGTTTATCAGTAAAACCAAATATTTTCGCAAAAGTATTCATCATGGGGCTCGAAATTTGGCATAAGTTATCTTTAACTAGATAAACAAGCGTTGCCTCAGTTTTATAACGTCGTTGTTGGTGAGATATAAAAAATTAAATAAATAAAAAATGAAAATAAAAATAACTAAACTTTTGAAAATGGAGGCTCAGCTCATGAAAAGATAAGCATTCACAATGGAATAACTGCATACCCATCAAACAATGGAATAACTGCCCCATACCCATCAATCTGATATCCCAGAGAAATAAGCTTTCCAATAATATATACAGTACACCAGTGCTTAATGCTGATATTATAGGAGAAACACTTATAGGAGAGTCAGGCTAATGACCGATCAGAACTCAAGTTATAAATAAGTTTATATCAGCAAAACCCTGAGCTATGCAAATGACTCAGTTCAGTATCGTCAGGCACAGACAACAAACAGACTGACATAGCGATCAGCTGATAACAGCGAGTCAGCTGTGGGTCAGACGGGAAAAGGTCACCTAATTTATAAAACAAACTCCTCATATCGACGATCAGAATGTCATTTACCTGAAGGGCTAGGAATCGGGTCAAGACTCAACAAGGCGTCTTATTGAATTGGATTTGGAGAATATCAATCTACCTTGGAATTAGGTAAACAAGAAGAAAATATTGAAAGAACAACTATTTGTTTATGTGTACAATTTGTGTATGTACCGATGTTTTCTCAAATGTCACTTCGTAGTTACTTATATCGTCGGTATATGACCCAAATAATGCTGAACGCCACGTTAATCCCTAACTCACTCACGCACTCACTTCGCTTAACCCGAGACAAAGGCCTAGCAAGCAAACAATATCACATCTCTTGGTTCTCTTCTGATACTGTAGCATCCCGGTCTATTTACATGAGCAGTGAGCTGGCTGGCTGTCACAAATTTTAGAGTTAGTTGCGATGAACGACCCGAAGCGCGAGCAAATAATTCACATGGTAATGCATACATGCATATTGTATACATGCATCGCGAATAGATTACAATGCTGATATAACAGGAAACAGATGAAAGGATGAAATGGTCAGTAAAGTTTCATGTTTATGTGTGGAAATGCCACTCCACAAAACATTATTGCACAAACTTATAAAACAGAGCTAAACCACTAAGCGCCGCCGTTCAAAGTTTCTCAAATTTTGCGACACATATATCGCATGCTGATAGCAAAATACGAGCGTAGTGTGCAAGATCTATGGTGTTACGTTTCGTATAATTTGCGTTTAATTCCGCTTAATCTGGAGCGAGAATCCGTATGCATTCACGAAGATCCTCATGCTGTTCATATGAACAGTCACAATCAAAGCGCGCCTGAGATACATCATTCGACTTACTCATATAACGACTTACTACAAAAATCATATGGATTAAGTATACTGATACAGAGTTAATGTTCTTGGATCATCATTATGTCTTGTCGGCATCATTGAAAAACTGTTAACCGCTTCTCTCTTGCGGGAAACTAGCCTATGTTTATACTATGATTGTCTTTTTGGATTTGGTGCTAATGCTGTTATTTGGAATATGGAATAAGTTTTTGGATTATGGATGTGGATATTCTTTAATGGGCGACGGCTGAATAATATATGACGGACCAAATGATTGTAATTGGTGTACGTTTCCCATATTTTAACCTAGAGCGGACGATGGAATCTTACAAGTAATACCGTCCTGGGTTACAGTTGGCAATATTACACACCGCACGCATCAAGCACATCGTTTAAATGATCAGCAGGATATGCTTGTTTATCTACACTGATTAAAATTGTAGTTTAAGGGCCGATTCCCATACGGATTTCGCGGCCCATCAACTCAATTTTTTATTTTAATTTCACGTTACATTTCATAGTTCATTTAAGCTGTTTACAAGCAATGTATTTTAAAGTAAATAAATAAATAACAAGGACAGAACGGAGGGAGATATAAATAGAAGAAAAGAATTGACTATGCACAAGTTCGTCGGTCAGGTTTTTGATTAGGTTATACTGGAAGATATGTGTTCATTATGCATTGTAGTCGCGTGGGTGATTCATTTGTCTTTGTATCCCTTCTTACACATAAAACCGTCCAGAAAAAAACTGGGAGAACCATATAGGCGTGTTATTCCAGAAATCTGTGCCTGTAACAGTGATTGGAGTGTGTATCTGTGTACGGGATGCCAGACAGCGTCCTATATTACTTGAAAGTCAAAGGGTAATATTCTGCATTAAACAATCATTAGTTCAGTGGCATCTAAGGCGTGGCGCGTTTGGTCTTGTGTGGAGTTGATTTTACCAGTTCAGGACGTCTTTCTGGGATGTTGTCACTCACGGCGCTGTTTAGTAATTGTTGTCGTCATCCGTATTCTGTTTCAGGTCTGGTCTAGTCCGTCCGTGGTCTTCAGTGTGCTGTGCCTGTATCACAAGAAATAGTAGAGTTTGTACACTTTTATGTTTTCGGTTTTTTTAATGCGATACCCTGAAATATCTTCCTCCTACAACAGGCACCCCCGTGACTGTCAGTCACATAAGATAAATAACAATATATAATTAAGTAAATAAACAAAAGAATAAATAGCTAAATATTTGGACAAATAATACAAGGTGAATAGAAAAATAAATAGTTTGGTATCTGTTTCGTATACGTTATCGTCCGATGGCCATAAAGTATTTGTAGGACAATGGGATAAACGGCCCTCAGTATCACCATTTCCTGTATTTTATGCCGAATACTGCTCGCCTTATGCGTTTTGGCCGTGCTATTGTTGTTATGTATTTATTTAAATGTGGCCATCGTTTGTTTTGTAGGACAGTGAAACAGACGGCCCTCAGTATCAAGGTAACTCCGTTGTTGCCATGCCTATTTCATTTCTGAGTGTGCCGGTGACATTTTGGCCAGGTGTTATATATGGATAGTTTATTATGGCCAAGTTTTGTATGGCTATGGTACACACGGCCCTCAGTATCAAGGTAACTCCGCTGCAACCATACCCTTTGACGAAGTCAGAAGAATGATTTGGCCTCTACTTTAAGATCTATCACATCGTGTCATGGTATTGGTGTACTGGTAGTTGATTATGTGAAAAAAAATACTGTCAATTATGTAATGTCCTCATATAATATTAAATGGTAGAATAATAGTTAGTCGATTTGATGTGAGCTAGTAAGGAGGAGTATACCTTGTGTATAAGAGGAGGTTTGGGATTTAATATGAAAGGCAACGACAGAGGGGCATTCAAGTTTTTGACCTCGTTTTCCAGTATGCGGCCACAGGGATCATGTTTTGGGCATTTGAGTAGAAAATGTTCCATTGTTTCTTCTTCGGTGTTGCATGAGGTGCATAGTGGTGATGTGTTTTTTATTAGCATAGAAAGGTGTGGTTTTAGTCCTGCTTTGCCTAGTCTTGATCTTGTGATGATGCGGTCGTCACGTTTACTGTCTAGATGGAATCAATAACTCCGTCTTTCCCCTTGTCTAGAATACTATTTAGCAATCGACCTCGGCTTTCTTCGTTCCATTCCTTTCCCCATTTACTATCTATTCTGCTTTTAATGGTAAAATTCAGTTCTTTGGTTCCTAGTCCTATATGCACGTCAGGTGCCGTTATGGTGAGGCTGTCTTTGGCTGTCCTATCGGCAGCTTCATTTTCCCTAACGTTCACGTGCGCGGAAATCCAAGCTAAAATGCCGTCATTGTCATTGTCTCGTATTTGTGTACATAACATTTCTATTTTGTGTATGAGGTTAGGTCTGCTGTCGGATTTGGAGTTCTCTATTGATATCAGTCCCCTTAAGAAATCGCTAAGAATAACGGTAGAAACCGGTCGGTTTTGAAGTACCCATTCGAGGGCCTTGATTTTATCGACTAATTCACTGGTGTATACAGACATATTGTGTGGTAGTTTCAAGCCTTCGTGAATGCCGAGTTCTGGGATAGCGAATGCAGAACCTGTATTGTGACTTGTGTTTTTGGAGCCGTCTGTATATACTTTCAAGTGATTTTTCCAATGTGTGTCGATATATTCGAGGGAAGTGACTCCTATATGCTCTGATTTGTCCTGTTTGGTAATGTAGCTATGTATATTCGTGTCCACGTGAGGTGTGATTAGTTGATCTCAGTCTCAGATACGGAAGATAGTAATGTCGTGTTACTGGAATAATCGTTCTATCGTGTAACCGAGTGACGCGGAGTCTTTTTCCCATATGGCTTTCAGGTACTCGTATTCACTTTTGGGTCCAAATATTTTGTGACATCGACGCCCTTGGCTATTGTTTTCCCTGCATATTTCATTAACAGCTCTTCTCGTCTTAAATGTAAGGGGTTTTCGTTGGTTTCTATTTGTAGACTATATAAAAGAGTTCCTTTGAACGCCCCGGGGTCCGGTGGCTATTCTTAAGGCCGAATACTAAATGCTGTCTATTCTTTTTAATTGGTTCTTGCATGCTGATTGGTAGGCGATTGGTAAAGCAATTGCTTATAGGTAAGCATTTTTCTGGACCCGACCATGGTTGGGACAACTTTAGTATTCAGATCATAGACGTCGTCTATCCATCTACCAAGGATTCCCCCTTTGGATTTGAGGGAAAAATCTGAGAGCGGGAACTATTCTGGATGCTAGAACTTGAGTCAGTGTTTCCGTATGGTTTAAATGATAATGTCAGTGGGTTCGGCAATGTTACAAACCGCCGTTCAAATATACCCAACATTACCCAGCTATTTAAACCCCATCAACGGAGACATCGCAGCCATGGTTGGAGAAAGTTTAATAGTGCGATGATTCACGATCATATCACTTTAAATTAATTAGTGGGTTTAACTAACACATCCAATAGTACACATAGCTTACGTACAGTTGTGTATGCATTACCTCTGAGAGCTTTAAAGCATATAGCCAGAGATATACAACAATCTGCGTCCTCAGGAAATATAATACCACCTAAAATCTCTAAAGTATGTCAAGATATAGCGTATTTTCGGTTGTATCGTCCAGTGAACAATCGAAACATCCCAAGATCGGCTTTTCTTGAAACTTAACTACTTAGATAAAGGAATGGACATTATTAATTTACCTCGAATCCTGAATGATCCAGAGGTACGCAATACTGTACCAAACTATTTTAAGTTCACAGAACCTCCTTGCATTTCATATAAGTATACTAAATCTATAGCCACCAAAATTTTCAATTACTCTAATGCTCTCAAGGTGTTTGACTGGAACTTCTACACGTCGGGGGGCTATAGTTGTGATTATGAATCGTCGAACTTTATCTATACACCATGCAAACATGTTGTGACTGATGACCTTGATGTGGTGAGTGATAAGGACCTAAGATTACTCCTGATGAAGGGACCTAAATATAGAGAGCCGAGAAATATAAATCTGAAGGCCGACCAGAAGATAGTCCTGTCTGCTTTGGAACAGTACGTTATTGATTGGTCTAAGCGAGAAAAAGTTGAACCTACAGTACTCGATGATTGGCTGGCCCTCACCAAGAGCAAGGTCGTTGAAACAATCCGTCATATTGACAGAAGTACCCTTCCCAGAGCAAAACAAGTACTGAGAAGCCCCAATTCGCAAGAAGTTCTAGCAAATCTCCAGAGTAATTCGTCATAGTCCCAGCAGACAAAGCTCCAAATAATATAATATTCATATGTAAATATTACTATTACCAGGTGCTGGTTGAAGAATTGCGTGTAGACATATCGTCATCAAATACGTCTACTTACTCTCAAACTGCCTTTACTCTGGAAGATTTATTTAACAATCACAAAACGTTTCTCAAGGAAAGAGGTATTTGTATTCCAACCAAACATAACGATATACCAAAAGTATATTGGACTCCCAAAATGCATAAATCATCATACAAAGCTAGATTCATAGCTGGTTCTAGAAGCTGCACCACCAAGCTTCTTTCAACCCTGTTGATGAGGGCCATTCAGGAGGTAAAAGCATTTTGGGAAAGGTATTGCGTTGAATGTATGTGGATATTAAAAAACTCAAAATGTCTTGCGGAAGAACTTGATGCTAAAGGTCACCTACCGCATAGACATGTATCCACATGGGATTTCTCGACTCTATACCACAACCCCTCGTCAGGACCTTATTGACAGTATCTATTAATAGTATCTGTGTTCAAGAAAACTGATCGTAGATATATTAATGTTGGAAGCCATAAAGCATTCTTTAGCTCTACTACATACAAGAGATATCATTCATGGGATGTTTCTTTGTTTATAGAGTTGCTTGAATTTGTCATTAAAAATATCTATGTGAAATTTGGCAACACAATATATCAACAGCATATAGGTATTCCAATGGGTACTAATTGTGCACCCCTATTGGCTGACCTATATCTGTTCTCTTATGAATATGACTATATGCAGGCGCTTTCTAAAACCGATCCATTCAAAGCCCGTTCCTTCTCATTCACCAAACGCTATATAGACGATCTTCTCGCTGTGGATAATCGCTATATAAATGACGCAGTGAAGGATATATATTCACCTTCACTGGATTTGAAGGAAATTACAGATAGCCCTACAGGCACATCTTATTTAGATCTATATCTCTATAAAAATGAAGCGGGCATTCTCTCTCGTCGACTTTATGACAAAAGAGATGATTACAATTTCGACATCGTAAACTATCCCTTTCTGGACAGTAATATTCCAGTGGGACCTGCATATGGCGTATACATATCAGGCCTAGTAGCATTTGCTAGATCCTGTGTTAAATGTGACGAATTTAATCAACGGCACAAAACATTGTTGCAGAAACTTATAAAACAGGGCTACACCACCAAGCGCCTCCACTCAAAGTGTCTCAAATTTGGCGATACATATCGAATGCTGATAGCAAAATACGAGCGTAGCGTGCAAGATCTATGGCGTTACGTTTCATAACTTGTGTCTAATTCCGTTTAACCCGGGGCTAGGGGCCGTATGGACCCATGTACTTTAAGATCCTCATGGTACTCGTATGAACAGTCACAATCAAAGCGTGACTGAGATACATCATTCTTTAGATGACGACTTTACAACGAATATTATGGATTAAGAATACTGATCAGCGATACGGATTTGATATTTTTGGAACATCATGATGTCTTGCCGGCATCATTGAAAACTGTTGACCGCTTCTCCCTTGCAGGAAACAAGCCTATGTTTATGTATACTATGATTGTCTTTTTGAATTTGTTGCTAATATTGTTATATGGAATATGGAATAGGTCTTTGGATTATGAACGCGGATATTCTCTAATGGACGACGGCTGAATTATGAAAGACGGACCAGACGCTTGTGAATTGAACCGTAGTCTATTTTGGATCTTATGAGGGTTTGATATAATTTGATCTATCTATCTACATGTACCGATATCTGAATTTTTCACAGAAATATTGATCATGACTGTTCCGTGTATGTCCTTGGGCCATATACATGCTCTTACCCATTTACATATATTCACCTATATATACTGCACGTTACATAATTTCGCTGAACTTGCATATGTACGCACATGTAGTCTCACCTTGAACCTAGAATATATCATATATTTATAAAATACATCCGATATTACTGCCTTCTGAATACAACCCAGATTAAAACTGCTCATGTATAAAAATACTTTAAAAATATTCGGAAAAACTTTCTCTTGTCACAAAAGCATGATACCTGAAACCAAAATCAAACTTGATAATTTTAAATGAGATACATTTAAATAATATAATATTTAAATAAGTTTAACCTTCTAATATCTTCTGTGGAAGTATAATTGTGGTTTGAGGTGTCATATTTGTGTAACAAGAGAAAAAAGTCCTCCCTATAAAGACATAAAATATACCAAACATAGGCCAGCGAGCACAGTTTTATGAACCATAAATTCAATATTATGCAACTGGCCATCGTACGTGTTTCCCATGCTAATATCTCATTATCTATTCTCCAACCAAAATCTGTTTTTGAAGGTTTTGAATTAAAAACAATATCAGCTCTATCGCCCTAACGAGAATGAACATAGACCTTTATATATCACGCTCACGACCATGACCATCAAAAATATATAGGTATCCCGATGAGTACTAATGGTGACCTCATGCAGACGCTTTTCATTTCGCCCCCCTACCAAACTTTCTGCACTATCTTCGAAACGACAAAAAATAGAGACCTGAAACTCCGTGACATTATAGTTTATCACATTGGGGTCATTGAGCCTATTTGCATGACCCCCCGAGGAGAGGATCATGGGTAAATTCAAGATGGCGCCAATGTGGGTCTTAGAAAAGTTATGTTCTTGTCATATTTCTTCAAAATTTCTGCTTTTCTGCGATGAAAAGTGGGCAAAAACTATTGTATTTCACATCATATTAATATTTACTAATTTATCATGCTGTTTTTGCGAAGAAATTGCATAAATAAAAAATTTTACCGAAAAATCGACCAAAACGTCGTTTTTGAAAATGACGTCACTGTGACGTCATCAAAGCGTCCATCTTGGATTTTTTCACATTTTCTGGTAGAGCTTGACCCAAGGGTATAGTGTGGTAAGTTTCAGCCCCCTAACTCAAGGAAAAAGAAGAATAGTTAGGGGGGAGCCTTTCAGCCCCCCCCCAGGCCACGACAGGTCCCAAAAAACCCAGGCCAGATAGGGTTAAACCGCTTGGCCACCGAGGGTCCTATTCCAGTGGTACCTGCATATGGTGTATATATATCACCTAGCAGCAGATCCTGTGTGAAATACGACGATTTTAATAAACGTCACAAAACAGTGCCACAGAAACTAAACAGAGCTATACCAAGCGCCTTCACTAAAAGTTTCTCATATTTGGCGAAACATATTTTATTGTGATAGCAGAATACTAGCAAGATCTAATGCGTTACGTTTCGTAACTTGTGTCTAATTGCGCTTAATCGGAAGCTAGGATCCATATGAGTTCACCAAGATCCTTATGCCGTTCATACAGGCAGAATCAAAGCGTGGTTGAGACACAACATTGTCTAGATAACGACTACAGATCAATGACGCTCCGTTATCAACGCTTGTTGATGCTCTATAACACTAAATGATGGTGTTTAATATCACAAGGATTCTCTGTAACACTACAATGTCACTCAATAACAACTCAATAACAGCACATTAACGCCATGAAACACTACATTGCTGTAAACCTTGGTATAATTAATTATTAAATAGACACTATAATATAAAGCTCTGTAGCACATACACTGGTACTCCTTAACACCACATTGTCTCTCTATAACAATGACGTTCCATACCCGTAATCTTGTCCATTTATACTACACTGATACACCAGGAGGTTTACTATGTAGCCTACATGGTACGTTGTGCACCGTACCGTTTACATTAGCGCTCTCCGACAATGAATGACTCCCCGTGTTCCCCCGCTGACTCAGACCGCCTGGTATTCACCTACTGACCACTAGAAGCCCTTTGTCTGTGTTTTGCTGTAATGCTTGGATGATATTGATCCTCATATTGATGATGATTGGTTAATACCTGGACATGTGATACTACAGTAAAACGAACAGATAAATCAGCAGTCTGAGTTTGAAATCGGCCAAACGTTCCTTGTATTGCGTAAGGCTGCCAGCCTGGCGCCCCTTGAGATTGAACCCCGCTGCCCCCTAGGCGGTTTGTACAACAAAACAAATTGTTATGGAACTCTTGATGAACAACATTCGATCTGATGTTGGACTATCCCTTTTGCTTTGGTCATTCAGGTAAACATTATCCAAAATGCCATTTATAAATTCGACTAACTTTAGTAATTTGTTCAAAGCGCTCTCTAGTGAACTCTTGGCGAATATTTGGCGATAGCGGGGTAACAAGTAGAGCTGGTATATGATGGTATGTGTTGTTGTGCCGTGTACTTGTTATAAGATAGAAACACACGAGTGTTTATAATTATAGGCATGGGAATTCTTTATGGACGATGGCTGACCAGTGAATGTTAAACATGATGCCAGTACATGTACTTAGCTATCTTTAATATACAACAATACAGCCTACCTTCTCTAATGGCTCGATATATATATACTCCTAACATAGAGAACCGTAATATGGTAAAATTTAAGTTGGACTATGGTTAACTACTGAATGTGGGACTTGAAGCTTGTACTTGGTTATCCTGAACACATTAAAAACGACCTCGGCATGTATCTACACCACACACACATACACCCATATATACTTAAACAGAGAAAAATACAATCAACCCCTGGAACCAGAGATGTTGAAAGCCTATAAAAACGCTGCATGGTACATTCTGATTGAAACCTCCAATTTTTAATTTATGACACACACACACACGCACACAAACATACTTCGAATGTAATTGTGCAACATTGTAACAATCGTCGAAAATGGTGTTGATGAACGCGCTTCGTAACAATGTTGCATAATAACGTCCTTCTTAAATTCGCCGTTTTTTATCGAGAAATCGCATATTGAAAAGGACATTCTTAGTACGAATTATCACCTTTCCAATAAGAAGTTTCCTTAGAAAAATTTCTATAGAGAATCACATCCTAAGGCAAACTGTTTAAGAACACACACACTTCTCGAATTATAGTAAGACATCCGAGTGTTCGGTCGTCGTCAATGTGTTGCTTTGGAAATGGTTTCTGTCTGCATCATTAACTCGGCCCCAGAGCATATACATGTATTGTCAGTGCCAGCTATAAGGTGTTTCAAGCCAGATTTTTGCCAAAAATATAGCGGCCCCTGGTGACAGTGTTCCATATACTAGATTAAACGTTAACATATTAACACAGATTTCTCGAGTCACACTCCTGAATAATTGCCACATATATTCACTGTCTGGCCATGGTAATGGTGACAACCTGGAGACTCGTATAAAGCTATACCTACAAACCAATCGAAAATGAGCTGACTATTCAATCACGTGCCTTTGCTGTGGAATATGTTCGAGATCCACGTGTTGTGCACAATTTCGTACAAAGTAGAACCAAGCATAAACCATTTAAATTCTGCTCATATTGTACATGTCGCTGCATAATATATGTACCATGTGCCTAATAAGAGACGTTTATGTGTATGTAGTGCGCCGTTCCACTATCGATAGAGTCCAGTTACTCGATGACACATCTAACACAAGGTATAAACAATGATGTAGTCTGCATCATTGCCATCATATCATAGACTATATCAAAGGCTGAGCGCTATTGCATGATATGTTCTGTTCAATCTGACATTTGTAGTTACAAAGATTATGAGATGCGCCGAGCTTCTCGTCCTTTCTGGTTACTAGTTTTATTGTTCTACGGGCCGTAGTAGATTATTAATTTCGGTAAACCTCAGCCAAATCCTAGTTGGTGGCCGGAACTTTACTCAATTCTCTTATGCTTCAGTGGCGAAGTACACGATTTGCTATTGCTCCACATATTAGAACAGAGAATGTATGACTTGTGCTACCCTGAGCGACGCAGGACTAATAGCAGGTGCGATCACGGGAGCGTAAAGCAGCAATCAGCAATAATATGGGTATCTGGCTATTAGCATGATTAGCAATGACAATCAGTAATGCTGGACACAGTGTCAGAGTTATCTCCACTTCAACAGTAATATCGGTGAATCTTCACCATACCATCATGACGCCAGACTAAATTGGTGCATTATTCAGTGGAATGTCAATTTGATACATAAACGACTATGCCTAGCCCTCGGGATATTGTAATATGCTAATCTATATCTAGTGAGACTAGCCTGCCCAATAATGGCTGACGAGATGAGAATTACAAACCTTAAAACTAAACGGTAGGACGGTAACATCATCGTCTTATTAACCTAAGTAGTATAGATAAACCCGATTCCCCTCTTTTTCGGGGTACCCGAAATATTTGTCATTTCGGTTACCCCGAAAAAGAGCGTCAATATGCTTGCTGGTCTAGGTGGGCCTAGACGTTTTGGGATCTAGGGGAGCCCCTAATGGGCCGATGGAGTTGTTTGAGGTATCCATGTGAAGCCTATGTGAGGGGCATCCGCCTGGACTAGTGTCTCGGTCGCGTTCAACAATCTGCGCATGCGCAGACAGGGAATTGTGGGAAAAAGGTATGGAAATAGACGTGTTGGGGTCTAGGTGAGTCCCTAGTGGGCCGATGGGGTCGAGTGAGGTATCGTTGCGAAGGATACGTGAGGGGGCATCCGCCTGGACTAGTGTGTTGATCGTTTTCGACATTCTGCGCATGCGCAGACAGGGAATTGTGGGAAAAGTGCATTGGAAGGAACGTTTTGGGGTCTAGGTGGGCCACTAATGGTCTGATGGAGTCGTATGAGGTATCAATGTGAAGGATACGTGAGGGGGCATCCGCCTGGACTAGTGTCTCGGTCGTGTTCAACATTCTGCGTATGCGCAGGCAGGGAATTGTGGGAAAAGGGTATGGAAATAGACGTTTTGAAGTCTGGATGGGCCACTAGTGGTCCTATGGAGTCGTATGAGGTATCCATGTGAAGGATACGTGAGGGGGCAACCGCCTGGACTAGTGTGTCGTTCGTGTTCAACATGCTGCGCATGCGCAGACCGGGAATTGTGGGAAAAGGGTATGGAAATAGACGTTTTGGGCTCTAGGTGAGTCCCTAGTGGGCCGATGGTGTCGAGTGAGGTATCGTTGCGAAGGATACGTGAGGGGGCATCCGCCTGGGCTAGTGTATCGATCGTTTTCGACATTCTGCGCATGCGTGGGAATTGTGGGAAAAGTGCATTGGAAGGAACGTTTTGGGGTCTAGGTGGGCCACTAATGGTCTGATTGAGTCGAGTGAGGTATCAATGTGATACATACGTGAGGGCGCATCCGCTTGGATGGATGGGTGTTAGGAATATCGTCATTCCGCGCATGCGCAGGCAGGCGGTAGTATGGAAATAGACATTATGAGGCCGATATGGACCACTATGGGTCCTCGGGGTATAGACCACGACTTAAAGGGATGTCCACGTCACCTGTGACGTCACTGGTGACGTCATCAGTGAGAGTAGTAGCGGAAGCGGGAGTTTCGGAAGTGCGACGGAGTGCATTTGGAGTAGATAACGGCCTATTTTTTCATCCAACTACCTGGTAGAGTTACTTGTGAGTGTGAGTGTATGCGCGCGTGTCAGTGAGTGAGTGAGTGAGTGAGTGAGTGAGGCGTGCAAAACGCCTATGTAGCAACGCCCGCCAACGCCAAGCTTAACGCTTCAACGCCCTGGTGAAATAGCTCAGAAGGTCTGATTTTCTAGATATTCCATGGAATTGTCACTAATTCTTCGAAATGCAGTGACGCCCGTCACCGCTCGTAGTTACGCCTTAACGCTCTAACATAACGCCTTGACGCCATGATATAGACCGGAGAGAGAACAACAACAACAAGGATGACACATGAGAGAACAACACCAACAAGAAGTTTTTTCATATAGTTTATTTTCCCCAATGTTACATCATACCCACGCTGGGGGAGCCGCGTTGGGTATGTTTACAACTCAAGAAAACTCTTGTCCAATCAGAGGCCGCCATTTGCATCTGTTATATTCCTTCTTGTCCGTTAGATGTATTTTCGGTTGCTCTTGTCTGTCGCCATTTCAGAAAGTTCCATCTTTGCTCGGTGTGACCTAAGCGTCGTCGGGCAGGCCTGGATATTCTTCGGGTAGCATGTCCTGAAACAGTTGTTTGCGCATTCTGATCGCATTTTCCAGGGCCTCGGTGGGTGGTAGTCCCATAGCCTCTACCAAATGACGCTTGGTCTTCATGATGGACCCGTGCGTGCGGTCGCCTTTCATTTCAAGCGGTAGTAAGGTATACTGTTCATAGATCGCCATGGCTGTTTTCCTGATGCGAGGGCGCATTTGGGTGTATGCCTGTTGTAAATTATCCTCTCCGGCGTCCTCGATCGCTGCACCGTAAGTATTGATAGCTGCTGTCACAATACGATCCCAGAAGGTAGGTTCTGCCTCACTTTCCACGGATGTAGGCTGACTATCTGAGGTCAAGCTCTCCGTATCACTAGATGGAATCTCAGCAATCTCTGTTTCGGTATCAGTCGATACACTCTCAGCAGTCTCTGTATCAGCATCCGCCTCAACGGACTCTTCGGAGTCTTCAATCCCATGTATATTTTTCTGGTGTCGCATCATATTGTAATGTCTGGTGAACGTGCGTTCGCACTCAGAGCAAGTATAAGCCATGTTGACGGTTGAACGTCGACTGTGCGTGTTTTTTGTAAATACGCTTGCTTTTATAGACAGTAACGCCCATCAACGCTTAGCTTAACGCTTCAACGCCCTGGTGAATTAGCTCAGAAGCTCTGATTTCCATGGAATTGACTCCAATTCACCGAAATACAGTGACGCCCGTAAACGCCAGTCGTTACGCCTTAACGCCCGTCTCAGCGCCTTAACACACTTTCTTAACGCTTTAACGTCGTTTAATGATGCGTATGAACAAATGTTTCTTTATTGCTATTGCTCTGACATACGCCGCTTTCCAGTTCATGCCCGAGGTTTTCAACATCGACGCTGTTCTTTCAATTTCCATATGGACTGGGTCCTTATCCAACAATTTCATATGGGTCACGAGGTCGACATACCGCTGACGTAAATCCCGTCGTAGTCTGGGTGCCAATCTGTTATGGGCTAAAATTGCGGCTTCCTCTTTCGAATACCCTTTGCGTTGAAACTTGTTTCCTGTGGCCTCCAACATCTCGCCCATCTCGGCGTCCATACTTTCTTTGAACAAATCCTTCCATAGCCTCGAGTTCACATTATGTTCTTCAACCTCGGGTTGGTCCTTCACGGTTGGGTGATATTCCGGGACTGATGGTATGAAGGGGCCCCGCTGTATGGGGGTGGGTTGCTGCTGCTGCCCTACCAGATGTGGACTCGGTGAATGGTGTCGGGATATATGACGTTGCGGTGATGCCTCGCCGGGTAACGATCAGCAGACGATCTTCCCGGGTATGGGCTTTTAAATCTACGAACAGGTAGCCGTACGGACGGCTTGTCGCTCCTTGAAATGCCTGCATGAAATGGTCGATGTTCTGAGGATAAATTCGACTACCAAACACACGGATTTGTGCTCTGTCAATGGGATTGGAGAACAACACAAAGTATTGGCAGTTCAAGGCAATATCTCTGGACGCCTTCCCTTGAGGAAAGAGATTCAGATTGCGATGATCTGAATAGGTCGGCGATTTTCGAATTGTCCTTGGCCGCACTCATCAGATCATCGAGCACTACCACGTTGGTCTGCTCGGAATCGAAGTAATAGGGTTCGTCTATGTCGTGAGGAATTCCTGGGACAAAGCTCACATTCTGTAATCGCGTAGTTTCGTAGGCGGGCTGCCACTGGCTATAACACCAAACAACACTTGTCGGAGCTGGGGTTGCCACACCTTCCTCTAGAAACTTCATCACCCAGGACGTCTTTCCACACCCCGTAGGGCCGCTCACCGTCATCGTATAGGGATGTCCTACGTCACTTGGTGGGCCTATAGTGGGACTTGGTGGTGTCTCTTGTCTATGCGTTAGACGCATATGTCTGAGCATATTGTCGCGACGAGAGAGTGTCTTTTGACAGAACGGACATGTACTCGACATGGTACACGGTCAAAGGATGGACACAGACTGAGGCTAATGGTGTACAAACGACCTTATATGACCACTCACTCACTCACACACTCACTCACCGTCGTTAGTGCGTCCATGCGTTAAGACGGGCGTTGGGGACGCCTCACGGGCGTTTTGCACGCCTCACTCACTCACTCACTCACTCACTCACACGCGCGAGGGCGTCAACGCCTAGGGGTGGTGGTGGGAGCTCCCGTGTGGTAGAGCTCTTGGATCGGAGCTCTTGGAGCTCAAAGCGTGTGGAGCTCAGAGCTCGGAAGTGACATTTGCATGTGACCTCTGTGAGGTCACTTCCGCTTCCGTTCACGTGACCGGAACTGACCTTTGAGCCCTGCGCGCAATTTTTATCCGGTATTGAAGGCGCGCGCAGGGGTCAAAGGTCAGTTTCGGTCACGTGAACGGAAGCGGAAGTGACCTCACAGAGGTCGCATGCAAATGTCACTTCCGAGCTCTGAGCTCCACACGCTTTGAGCTCCAAGAGCTCCGATCCAAGAGCTCTGCCACACGGGAGCTCCCACCACCACCACCGGGCGTTGACGCCCTCGCGCGTGTGAGTGAGTGAGTGAGTGAGGCGTGCAAAACGCCCGTGAGGCGTCCCCAACGCCCGTCTTAACGCATGGACGCACTAACGACGGTGAGTGAGTGAGTGAGTGGTCATATAAGGTCGTTTGTACACCATTAGCCTCAGTCTGTGTCCATCCTTTGACCGGGTGCCATGTCGAATACGGTGAGCGGCCCTACGGGCTGTGGAAAGACGTCCTGAGTGATGTTGTTTGGTGTTATAGCCAGTGGCAGCCCGCCTACGAAACTACGCGATTACAGAATGTGAGCTTTGTCCCAGGAATTCCTCACGACATAGACGAACCCTATTACTTCGATTCCGAGCAGACCAACGTGGTAGTGCTCGATGATCTGATGAGTGCGGCCAAGGACAATTCGAAAATCGTCGACCTATTCACCAAAGGGTCCCATCATCGCAATCTGTCCGTCATCTATTTGATTCAGAATCTCTTTCCTCAAGGGAAGGCGTCCAGAGAACTGCCAATACTTTGTGTTGTTCTCCAATCCCATTGACAGAGCACAAATCCGTGTGTTTGGTAGTCGAATTTATCCTCAGAACATCGACCATTTCATGCAGGCATTTCAAGGAGCGACAAGCCGTCCGTACGGCTACCTGTTCGTAGATTTAAAAGCCCATACCCGGGAAGATCGTCTGCTGACGACCCACCTGTTACCCGACGAGGCATCACCGCAACGTCATATATCCCGACACCATTCACCGAGTCCACATCTGGTAGGGCAGCAGCAGCAACCCACCCCCATACAGCGGGGCCCCTTCATATCATCAGTCCCGGAATATCACCCAACCGTGAAGGACCAACCCGAGGTTGAAGAACATAATGTGAACTCGAGGCTATGGAAGGATTTGTTCAAAGAAAGTATGGACGCCGAGATGGGCGAGATGTTGGAGGCCAAAGGAAACAAGTTTCAACGCAAAGGGTATTCGAAAGAGGAAGCCGCAATTTTAGCCCATAACAGATTGGCACCCAGACTACGACGGGATTTACGTCAGCGATATGTCGACCTCGTGACCCATATGAAATTGTTGGATAAGGACCCAGTCCATATGGAAATTGAAAGAACAGCGTCGATGTTGAAAAACTCCGGCATGAACTGGAAAGCGGCGTGTGTCAGAGCAATAGCACTAAAGAAACATTTGTTCGAACGCATCATTAAACGACGTTAAAGCGTTAAGAAAGTGTGTTAAGGCGCTGAGACGGGCGTTAAGGCGTAACGACTGGCGTTTACAGGCGTCGCAGTATTTCGGTGAATTGGAGTCAATTCCATGGAAATCAGAGCTTCTGAGCTAATTCACCAGGGCGTTGAAGCGTTAAGCTAAGCGTTGATGGGCGTTACTGTCTATAAAAGCAAGCGTATTTCCAAAAACACGCACAGTCGACGTTCAACCGTCAACATGGCTTATACTTGCTCTGGATGCGAACGCACGTTCACCAGACATCACGATATGATGCGACACCAGAAAAATATACATGGGATTGAAGACTCCGAGGAGTCCGTTGAGGCGGATGCTGATACAGAGACTGCTGAGAGTGTATCGACTGATACCGAAACAGAGATTGCTGAGAGTCCATCTAGTGATACGGAGAGCTTGACCTCAGATGGTCAGCCTACATCCGTGGAAAGTGAGGCAGAACCTACCTTCTGGGATCGTATTGTGACAGCAGCTATCAATACTTACGCTGCAGCGATCGAGGACGCCGGAGAGGATAATTTACAACAGGCATACACCCAAATGCGCCCTCGCATCAGGAAAACAGCCATGGCGATCTATGAACAGTATACCTTACTACCGCTTGAAATGAAAGGCGACCGCACGCACGGGTCCATCATGAAGACCAAGCGTCACTTGGTAGAGGCTATGGGACTACCACCCACCGAGGCCCTGGAAAATGCGATCAGAATGCGCAAACAACTGTTTCAGGACATGCTACCCGAAGAATATCCAGGCCTGCCCGACGACGACGCTTAGGTCACACCGAGCAAAGATGAAACTTTCTGAAATGGCGACAGACAAGAGCAACCGAAAATACATCTAACGGACAAGAAGGAATATAACAGATGCAGCGCCAAATGGCGGCCTCTGATTGGACAAGAGTTTTCTTGAGTTGTAAACATACCCAACGCGGCTCCCCCAGCGTGGGTATGATGTAACATTGGGGGAAATAAACTATATGAAAAAAAAATTCTTGTTGTTGTTGTTCTATCATGTGTCATCCTTGTTGTTGTCCTCTCTTCGGTCTATATCATGGCGTCAAGGCGTTATGTCAGAGCGTTAAGGCGTAACTACGAGCGTTGACGGGCGTCACTGCATTTCGAAGAATTAGTGACAATTCCATGGAATATCTAGAAAATCAGAACTTCTGAGCTATTTCACCAGGGTGTTGAAGCGTTAAGCTTGGCGTTGTCGGGCGTTGCTAGATAGGCGTTTTGCACGCCTCACTCACTCACTGACACGCGCGCATACACTCACACTCACAAGTAACTCTACCAGGTAGTTGGATGGAAAAATAGGCCGTTATCTACTCCAAATGCACTCCGTCGCACTTCCGAAACTCCCGCTTCCGCTACTACTCTCACTGATGACGTCACCAGTGACGTCACAGGTGACGTGGACATCCCTTTAAGTCGTGGTCTATACCCCGAGGACCCATAGTGGTCCATATCGGCCTCATAATGTCTATTTCCATACTACCGCCTGCCTGCGCATGCGCGGAATGACGATATTCCTAACACCCATCCATCCAAGCGGATGCGCCCTCACGTATGTATCACATTGATACCTCACTCGACTCAATCAGACCATTAGTGGCCCACCTAGACCCCAAAACGTTCCTTCCAATGCACTTTTCCCACAATTCCCACGCATGCGCAGAATGTCTAAAACGATCGATACACTAGCCCAGGCGGATGCCCCCTCACGTATCCTTCGCAACGATACCTCACTCGACACCATCGGCCCACTAGGGACTCACCTAGAGCCCAAAACGTCTATTTCCATACCCTTTTCCCATAATGCCCGGTCTGCGCATGCGCAGCATGTTGAACACGAGCGACACACTAGTCCAGGCGGATGCCCCCTCACGTATCCTTCACATAGATACCTCATACGACTCCATAGGACCACTAGTGGCCCATCCAGACTTCCCACAATTCCCTGTCTGCGCATGCGCAGAATGTCGAAAACGATCGACACACTAGTCCAGGCGGATGCCCCCTCACGTATCCTTCGCAACGATACCTCACTCGACCCCATCGGCCCACTAGAGACTTACCTAGACCCCAAAACGTCTATTTCCATACCCTTTTCCCACAATTCCCTGCCTGCGCATGCACAGAATGTTGAACACGACCGAGACACTAGTCCAGGCGGATGCCCCCTCACGTATCCTTCACATTAATACCTCATACGACTCCATCAGACCATTAGTGGCCCACCTAGACCCCAAAACGTCTATTTCCATACCTTTTCCCCACAATTCCCTGTCTGCGCATGGGTAGAATGTTGAACACGACCGAGGCACTAGTCCAGGCGGATGCCCCCTCACATAGGCTTCACATGGATACCTCATACAACTCCATCGGCCCACTAGTGGCCCATCCAGACTTCAACACGTCTATTTCCATACCCTTTGTCTACTGCGCATGCGCAGAATGTTGAACACGACCGAGACACTAGTTCAGCCGGATGCCCCCTCACGTATCCTTCACATTGATACCTCATACGACTCCATCAGACCATTAGTGGCCCACCTCGACCCCAAAACGTTCCTTCCAATGCACTTTTCTCACAATTCCCTGTCTGCGCATGCGTAGAATGTCGAAAACGATCGACACACTAGTCCAGGCGGATGCCCCCTCACGTATCCTTCGCAACGATACCTCACTCGACACCATCGGCCCACTAGGGACTCACCTAGACCCCAAAACGTCTATTTCCATACCTTTTCCCCACAATTCCCTGTCTGCGCATGCGCAGAATGTTGAACACGACCGAGACACTAGTCCAGGCGGATGCCCCCTCACATAGGCTTCACATGGATACCTCGTACAACTCCATCGGTCCATTAGGGGCTCTCCTAGATCCCAAAACGTTTATTTTCATACACTTTGTCTACTGCGCATGCGCAGAATGACGTCAGTTCCACGTCACACCCATCCCCTCGGATGCCCCCTCACGTATCCTTCACATTGGTACCTCATACGACTCCATCGGACCACTAGTGGCCCACCTAGACCAGCAAGCATATTAACGCTCTTTTTCGGGGTACCCGAAATGGCAAATATTTCGGGTACCCCGAAAAAGAGGGGGAATCGAGTTTATCTATGCTACTAACCTAACAGATTGTCCAGTATCTGACAGATCATTTGCTCAATATCAATTATTCTCTAAAAAAAATTAAGTGAACTGTCCCACTCAAGTTTGAGTGAACTGTATCTGTTCACTCAAACTTGGGTTACTTTGTGGTTGAGTGGTTGAGTTAACCACTTAATTATGCATGCAAAGTTTTTCATCTACAGATGTCATGTAACAGAGAAGAGTCCGTATTTCAAAGTTTGTATTGATGAATTAAAGTGGAATGTACACATAATAAAGAAAGTATATGCAACCAATAAGATAGCACGGCTGTATTCAATGATATTTACTTAAAGTGCCTCACACGATTTTGTAAATTGATAAATCTGAATACTTCTAGTGAGTAGCTTTTCCTTGAGGGGCGGGGGGGTTATATATGCATAATATATTGAAATAAGAAATATATTGGTGTTAGATGTTACACCTGATCTTTATATATAATTTTCTACCCTAACACCCAGGCTACGTGGGCATTGTAAGGGTACATTGTAAAACCGTAGCCAGAAGGATTAATAATTAAATTCTACCCGTATTGTTCGTAAATCTTGCGATTTGATTGGCTGATTAGTGCTCAATTTTTCGGTTCATACTTCAATGAATCTAAAAATATGATATGCCACGCCCACAACTGCACTACTTTTTCGTTGCTATAAATAGCACTGGATCACTGGTCGTAGTGTAAATCGATTCAGATTTTAGTGCATAATATTGCTCAAATAATGTCAACAGAAAACTCTAAAACCAACTGGAAAGAGTGAATTTAAATATTTATTTGTATTGAGAAATTGTTTGTAAAATTACAAGGATTTCGAAGAGAAAAGTGCCGAGATAATGTCTGTCGGTCCTGGAAATCAGATTAGCAACAAGTCGACATCTCCGTGACCTTGAACGAGACTTTGACATTAGGTTTTCGCTTACCCACTTTTACCACAAATCCTTATAAAGAAATTATTACACCCGGTGAACTCCTGAAACCCATATCCTACCTGAGCTCTGGTTCTCTTGAGATACAAGATCTATTACGTTACCGTTCCTGTGGACTGAAATTTCATCCACCGGCTTGGGAACATGTCCTCTCTCACGAAACCAAACACAAAATTTAACAAATTATACCGTCTTAACTGCCACGATAAGCGGATGTGTGTAACAAGTACCGTACTGCAGATGTTCGATAAAATCCCTCCAGTCAAGGAGGGGGGGGGGAGTGTTACAGAATGTTGATTCCACAAAACCTGTTGGGTGGCATACGAGGGCAACATCATCGTTCAATCTCTGTTCACAAAGGCTACAATCAGTTCACCAGAACTGGTACACTTCGAAGTCTGTGAAAGAATATCAATTTTCGCGTTTTCTGTCTCTGATATCACACAAAATTATGCGTCCGCTCGAACACAACACAACACAACACAACACACACAGCACATGCACTCCATCGATTCCAGTCCACGTCTGACGGGTACAGGCGATGAAGGATGCAGAGTTTCGTCACATTATTGATATAAGCGCGGACACCGAAAGGGAGAAAGTTCCGTCGTAAACTGCGACAGGGAATGTTCCTCAGCTCAGAACAACACATTGATCAGTGAAATTGAGAATTTTGTAAGCACACGAAGTGTGCGCAATGAAATTCTGATTTCATAAGCAAAACCGAGTAAGATGTAATAGTGATATTCTCCATTAAAGTATGATATACAAGCCATTGAAAGTAAACCGGAAATGGGAATTTCCCAAGTCTCCCTTCTCCAAAATGGCTGAGTGCCATACAGTTCGAGAAGAGAGTGACCAAGAACAAACAAATTATTCATACTGTTACATGTGACATATGAAGATTGTATTTTGTGATTTATATTATTGTGCTCGTCGAATAAACCAAAGTTCATGTTATGTTAATTACATGTGTATTGGTATATAAAGATATAGATGGTTAAATGTTCCTTGTGGTTATCTCCCCTGATCATGTCAGGTTTAAATGCTCCTGTGAGTTATCTCCCTCAACCATCACACATTGGAGGTATGTCAGTCCTTTCCAGCACAATCAACACAACCTGGAGTATGTTTTCCTTGGATGATTGAATTCTACTTCAGAGATAGATTAGACTACATACATGTACTTCAAACAGTACTGTTGTAACTTCACAAGTTGAACCTTACTTAGAATACAAATTCCAATATCTTTAGCATGTTTAGGTTATTACGGTACTTAACGTCCAAAATGCATTAAGATTCAGGATATACATGTACAATACACAGTACTGTAGATTAGTTAAATGTACTAAGCCACCCTGAATTCAGATATATACATTGGGTTGGGTGGGTGGGACTATTACATCTTACTCGGTTTTGCTTATGAAATCAGAATTTCATTGCGCACACTTCGTGTGCTTACAAAATTCTCAATTTCATATCGCAAAACCTCGTAAGATGTAATAGTGATATGTTCAAAGTCAACATTTTGGAAGTTGCTGTAAACTTTATCTTAGACCAAATATAGCCTAAAATCTGTGACTACTTGTCACCTTTAACCAGTAGCCCTGGACTATATTGCTTGATCCGTTTTATTTTATTTATTTATTATTTCTTTTTCTTTTTTTTTCTTTTTTGTACTGAACACTCCTATGAAGATAATCAAGGCACAGCATGGGCTTCTGGGTGAGTGATGTTTGACACAGACCTCCAATATTGCTTGAACAATTTATATTCCGTGTTATCTTAGTTTTCAATGACAATTCTTAATTAACTTGTACAACACCGAGATTGGATCCTTGTCAAGATTCATCGCCCTGGACCCACCTCCTTGTGAGGTATTCTTAAGATAAATGTTAGATCTTGCATGAATCTGGTGACTATTAGGGATCTCAATATACAGCAGCAGAAGGACTGGCTGGCCCAATACTTATTTCAATATGCGGCAACAGAAAACTGGCTGGCAAAGGAGCAGCAGTACTTAACTCAGTATTCTGCAATGAAAGAACTGGCTGGCAGGAGACAGAGTACCTTTGTTGGATACAATCTTATATCAGTCTCAATGAATGTGAACAGGTAAACTACACCAGCATTGCATGATAATGCACGAGAGGTATAAATGAGATCCAACGACTTAATACATCTCCAGTATAGGGCATTACAATGTGACCCATGTAAATTATTGGGTTTCACGATTGAGTTCATCCTCTCTATATTTGTATGTACATTTAGGCTTTGGCAAATGAGCGAAGAAACACACCACTGAAGTGATCATATATTGAGGAAGAGAGATCTGTTCTACTGTATTTTCGACCGAGTTAACCTGAAGAAAACAAATGTGTCCTTCATAGACAACAAAGCCACCAAAGTTTGCCATATTGGCTTGGAATGGGTTGATTAACTATACATTTCATCAGCTAGTTCTCGGCTTGGTGTGCAGCATTGCCAGCTGAAGCTGGCATCTGTGGATATTGTCCATATCTGGAAAAGGGAGATAATCTCCAATTAGTAGGACTAGACTGTAGTACTCTGTTAAATCAAGAGTCCAATACTATAGGCTATTTTCGGACTGATGTTTGGCTACAGCATGAGATCCGAACTGTTATCGTCCCCAGGAATAATATTAGATTAAAGTTTACAACACATCTTTGTGTACCCATTATATATCTCAACCCAGTTCATACATGCAGCTGAGCCGATTTATTTTATTTATTTATTTAATTTAAATGTTGGTATTGACAATCCATATTGGGTTACGTTTATAATAGTAACTGTAGAGCGCATGGCATTGACTATTCAAATATGCTGAAAGCATAAAGATGCATTTCCTGGACCCCATTCAGGGCACTCTGACCGACTCCACTGATATCTGTTGAAAAAGAGTCGTCAGGTTTTAGCAGTGGGACTGCTAAAATGTCCTAGAATTTTCATGCCTAAATAGAATGTCAGATCTTTCACCTTTGGTGAATCTCAGTTGGCAACTAGTTATACCCATTGGGGTTATGGCTCATTCTAAACTCCCCACTGATTTCCAAGTTGCCAAATTGCCTGTGACAGGAATTTGATTCTGTCCCTAGAATTATGAATTTGTTGGGCTATATATGGAACTTTATTGACACACAGCATCAATGCAGTCAGTCGACTGGTAATATAGTCCTACAAATATGAACAACAGGGGGCCTATATCTCAGATCACAAACCAATGGGGGATCTCAAGTAGCAACTGATGACTTACGCTGTATTCCCCCACCAGTTTGTCCACACAAACAATTTAGTTATTTATAATATTCCAAGTTGCAAGACTATTCTTAGATCCAAAATTCTATGCGCCGAAGACAGCACAAAATGTGATGTTTGATGGGTTGTATGAACTATGCATGACAGCAAGTACCATATGTATCAGGATCAATTGTTGCATCCACAGGAATCTTGATATTCTTTATCTAGAATAAATTTAATTCTGGCTGACCAATTTGGAACAAGGGGCACAGCCCTGTGATCACCTGAAGTGAGTTTTCTCCCTTTAACGGATTGTAGAGCCTGTCGGCTTTGACTTTCACCTGAAGAGAAAAGTAAAGCACATCTCCTTCATGAGATGCACATCACCTTGCGTTTCTTTTGGAACGATGTGCTGGTGGATTTCAATAGGTTCATAAACGACAGGAAATCTGGAGGTATTATTCCTAGATAGCTGTGTCAGACTGTTTGAAATTAATTAATCAAATTCAATTCAAGTCAGATGACAGCCAAAAACAATATCAATTGTCTGTCCAAGTGCCACAAGTGGCCCAGTTCATTACAGTATTGTGTATATGTGATCACTGTCAATTGAATTTAGTAGCCTATTTAGATGGTCATTTTTACTGGCAGTTTTACACAGAGACAAATATTTAGCCGAGTACCCGGTAATAATAGTTATCCACACTAGATTTGTTCACATTAGCAATGTTCAGTGTGTGACTATAACCAGTGTGTTCAAGTCTATTCTGAATGCATGATAGCTCATTTGGCAGATTTATATATGAATGCATGCCCTGTGTCACAAAGTAGTAATTCTGGGTGCTGTCAGTAAGGTATAGATCCTTATAATATTTATGCACTAGCCATCCCTGCCACTATTGCCATTATATATGTCATATCAATCTGACAACCATTCTGTTGAACCTGAGCTTACTGCTCTGTCTTATGTACATGTGTGTTTTTTATCGTATTTTATTGTATCTTTATATGTCGTGCCTTTAGCCTCCGGGCATAAGTGAGCAATAAAGTTTATTCTATTCTATTCTATTCTTTGGAACTGGCCAAACTAAACCAAGTCCATTACTGAAAGGCATGTCTGACTGAACAGGTATCTGGTTCATGCAGATGATTGGTAATTCTCAAATCTATCCATAGTAGAGATGGATATAGATATATTCATGCAGTTTGCAAAGTTATTGCAACATGTTATGTAAAGTAAACTGGGAGCAGCTAGGCTTTCAGTCTGATAGTTGGTAGGCCCTATCATGACTACTATCAAACTATGAGAAGTATTCTGTAGTATTAGGGAAGCTACAGAAATTTAAACAACTTGCATGTGTACTGTATACAGGTAATATGTCTGTATTTTAATTGCTAAGATTGATTTAATCAATGCAATTGCAGTCTGTTGCCAGGGCACATTTATAGGACATTTTTACATATATTACTTGACCCAACAGAGAAACACCTAGGCTAGAAGTTCCCAGGTAATATTGTATAAGTCTCAATCCATAGTTTTCAGAATTTGAATGGAATGAATCCACCCAGATGAGGGGTTAGCCTTAATAAATTAAGAATGGTGATTTCCTCACTTATTGTTAAGTATTAGACAATTGGAACTAGCAAGGACTATGGAGATTTTTCACAAAACTCGTCTTAGGCCGCCTTGCACAATCACATCCATGATTCCCCTCTAGTTTGTAATACTCTCATGAACCAAGTGGATGGTCAATGTATCAGGCTTCATTGCATCATTGCATTATATTTTTTATCATTTTCACGGGGCGATGTAGGCCTGGTCCTGTTCTATAGTCAGAAAAAATTGAGCTGCAGCTCTGTGTCTTGCTAACACAGCAAAAGATAGAGTTCTTACACGACAAGAAAGAGGTCTGAAACTTCCTTCTTTAGAATGTACAGGTTTCTGTGTTTTTAATGTTCGCGTATAGTTGCAGGTCTGATATGTTTAAGTTACATTTCCATTTATCTAATTTTATGCGTGTTTTAGTTCATTTTCCAGTGGCACTACTTTCGTGCTCAAAATATGTCGTCTGCTAAACCACAGATTTTGAGAGGCGCATGTTGAGTGATTTTGTGGGACTAACTCATTCTCATTAGAAAGCGTGTTTGGGCAGTAATTTAGTATTAAATAATACCAGTATAAGTGTAATTCATTGTAGAAAACAATGGGATATTTCACTTTGCCTGTATTCATTTACATTTTCATGAAATATGTGTGTTGAGTTACAGTTTGGAATTTTCGCCATTTAAGCTCACCCCTCAAGACCCTCTCCATTATCTTTTTATAGTAAGTTTCTAAAATCCAGTGATGGTCAAATCATTTACATAATAATTTCCCTGTATTCAGAAATGTTTTCTTTTCATTCTACTTCTGAAATATTCATGAAATGTTGCAAGCATTTCCCCCTGATCTACAGAAAGGGCTCTGCATATCACAGTTTTGAAGCTGTAAGGTGACCGGGGAGATAACCAAATAGAACTGTAATATACATGTACTAGGGAGGAGGTACATGAAACAATATGATGCCATGAGAGGATACATCCCAGCATAGCTTCAGTCCATCTAACCATGAGGATTTTACATTGTATCTCAATACTCATGTTTACCCCTCGGCCAATTTTGGCCATGGGGTATTGTCGTCTTGAATGTCCGTCTGTTCGTACGTCAGTACATGAGCGAGATAGACGGAAATCGGTTCCACTGAAGAATTCCAAATTTGGTATGCTTATTTACCTAGTCAAGGACCAGAAGCCTATTGAATTGGGACCTGCTTGGGTGGAAATCTTGGCGGCCATCTTTAATTTTATGCAAAATGGATTATGATCCATATCTCGGAAACCATTCAACTGTTCAATACGAAAGTTAGTATACATCATCGATACATTAAGCAACTTTCAATGAATTACCAAACTGGTTTTTCTGATTAGCTGGAAATCCTGGAGGCCATCTTTAATTTATGCAAAATCGATAATGATACATATCTCTGTTACCATTCAATTGTTTTATATGAAAGTTGGTATTCAATCTCGATGCATACAGATACTTTAAATCGGGACCTGATTGACTGAAAACCTTGGTGGCCATCTTTAATTTATGCAAAAACTTTAATGATATATATCTCTGATATCATTTAAGTGTTCTATACCAAACTTGGTATACAGCATCGATGTATCAAGAGACTTGCAATGAATAACCACATCAGTTCCTCTTGAGTGGAGAGAAGGATGGGTGGCCATCTTTAATTTATGCAAAATCATTAATGATCTCGTTCTCTGATACCGTTCAAGTGCTCGAAGTAAAATTTGGTATACATCATCAATGCATACTTAAGACAAACGACAGTTCTGGTTTCTCTGATTGGGCGGAAACCTTGGTGGCCATCTTTAATTTATGCAAAATTTTTAATGATGTATATCTCTGATACCATTTCAGTGTTCTATACAAAACTTGGTATACAGCATCAATGTATCAAGAGACTTTCAATTAATAACCACATCAGTTCCTCTGAGTGGCGGGAAGGATGAGCGGCCATCTTTAATTTATGCTAAATCATTAATGATCTCTATCTCTGATACCGTTTAAATGCTCGATGTAAAATTTGGTATACATCATTGATGCATCAAGAAACTTATGTGATGAAAACCGGTTTCTCTGATTGGACGGAAGCCTTGGGGGTCATTCTTAATTGCAAAATTTTTGATAATCTGTATATTTGTGACTTGACTGCTAGATGTTCCTGACATCTTGGTTCAAATTGAATACATTATGAATGTACCCAGAGACGAGGGATTTTCAGATGCACAGCTTCGTATTGTTATTTACTGCTGAAGGATATGCTTTCGATTATCTGAAAAAAGTGAATTTTTTACAAATATTGGTAACATGTAGTGAAGACATTATTTTATCATTTCATCAGGTTGGTTTCATAATAAATGTCTGTCCCAGCAGTTTTTTTTAAATATATATATGTGTACCATTACCCTAATGCACTAGAGATCCTTGTTGAGAGGAATGTGTGAGAGTACAAGTATAGCTCTTCGCCATGAGATGGAACATCAAAGAGTTAGTGGAATTATTCCAACAGTCTATTTTACATTTAAATAGCCCCGTTTCAGTGCCTAAGGCTCTAGTTTATTTTTCATTGCATTACTCGAGAGCTAGGTTTAGATCTCACTGGCATTTCATTGCCAACAAATTATGAAAAAATTTACTGTGGTCCATTTATTGAGGGAATTTTTTAGAGCCCAGTAAATGACAGTAATTTCTGTATTGTTAGCTCTAATGAGCAACATCATTGGCATCATAGGCTCATTTTATATTCTACCCAATTTGGTGTACCTGGTACTGTATTGCCACCGGATTATTCAATATATGTTTATATTATGAATGCCCCAGTTTTCGACACATCATGCTCGAACATGCGTCCTACGTCGTACAATCGTACTGACAGTGAACTATACCACTTCAGTGGAGTAGGATTCGCCAAGGATTATTATTTAGTCCTCGTCTGAATTAGTTTCGACGTTACAGGACAATAAATCATGTTCTCATAATTGAGAGACGTTTGGTCGTGGCGCCGACCATGCCGCTTTTCTGCGAAGGGGCGCTTGCATGGTGCTGCATAGCGTTTGCAATGTCAAAACCTGCTTCTAAACCCAAATCCTCGCAACATCGGGATTTTCCGGTACCAGAACAGAAAGTTCTTCCATTCTAGACTTTATCTGACATTGTTATCAACCGATGGCTCTAAAATCTCAAGTCACTTGGATTTTTCTGAGCTCATTCAAATGCTGGAAGCTTCATTTTGTAACCCCAAGCGGGATTTTCCGGGTCCAAAAGATATTCAGGGAGAAAGTTATCTTTCTTTCTTGAATTTATCAGTCATTATTATCAACCGATGGCTCTAAAATCTCAAGATAACCTTGGATTTTTCTGAGCGCATTCGATGATAGACACTGTATGGCACGAAGCCATTTTGGAGAAGGGAGACTTGGGAAATTTCCCATTTCCGGTTTACTTTCAATGGCTTGTATATCATACTTTAATGGAGAATATCACTATTACATCTTACGAGGTTTTGCGATATGAAATCGTCCTCCGTATGCCTACCCGGGGCGTGGTAAAACAGCAAGAAAATGCATCGCCCAGTCTGATCATCGGCTCTGAATGGAATATTCCCGGCAAGGCCAACTCAACTCGAACAATTTCTCCTCTTCTGCATGGTTTCATGTCTATTCTTCCTTCGCAGAATTTCTTGTGTGTTTCAGTTTTCCTGACCTAAATAATTATCCCTGACTGAGAGGTTTCCTTTCTTACAGAATGTGCAACAAACTGTCAAACTGAAAACTGTTGGAACCGCGCTAGGCTAGGCCTACTGAGTGACGTGCGCGTGCACTGAGACGTTGCTAGGAGTTACGAACTTTGTTGACTGTATTTATACGCGCAAGGGTTTTCCCGTCACAAGAATTAAATCGAAGAATTCGTTCGTTTCACGTTCAATTTCTTCTCTTATTGAATTACTTTTGCTTGATTAATTTAATTATAAGGATTGACTGTGATTTTTTTTACGTTCATTGGGGTATGAACTTAAAAACCGCTGTGCAAACTTTGTATGATCCGCTACGCGGAATCATACAGTTTGCACGATCCGCTACGCGGAATCATACAGTTTGCACGATCCGCTACGCGGAATCATATAGTTTGCACAGCGGTTTTTAAGTTCATACCCCAATGAACGTAAAAAAAATCACAGTCAATCCTTAAATGAATAAATGCCCAGTGGCTTGTTCCAGGGCTTAAACGAAAAAAAAAAAAAAAAAATTGAGTTACTTTTCACTCAAGTTGAGTTACTAATCTCTCAACTTGAGTTAAAACCACTCAAGTTCACTCAACTTGAGTGGGATGAATTTCCACTCTTATGCTTGAGTGAATGCCACTCAAGTTGAGTACATTTAACTCAAGCTGAGTGAAAATCTCACTCAAGTATTGAGTGGGATGAATTTCCACTCTTACTTGAGTGAAATTTCACTCAACTTTTTTTGAGAGTAACTTCATCAACTCCATTTAATAATTCATCTTCTTCATCCTGCAGATACTCAATTTATGAACAGAAAACGATTACCGTGACAAATTGTTTGGTATACAATCGCTGACCATCACGGTTTGAAACAAAATGTTCAGGGGGCAAATTCCCAGATACCCGGATGATGCGAAAATTAAGATCGTAGCGCCATCTATACACTCGGGACACTCTGACGGGACAATAACTCTGCTGGCAGCTGTCCGAAGGAGTAGTTGGTGAGAGTATTGGGGTGATCATTATGTTTTTGTGGATTTTACTATGGGGTTTGGCACCTTGTTTTCTTTGTCTCGCATTGTAGAACACGATGAGAGGGGTCTCGAGGCCAGGGGTTGAGTTTAGCTGAAAAGGGCAGACATGTCTGGGTGAACAAGATAAAATAAGATAAAATTTACTGACCAAGATACACAGCCTTTGCACACCGGCAATACAGTCAACGCACATAAATGCACATTTATAGAACATCAATAAACCAATTGTTTTTATGGTACCGGTATTGGGAAAGGGACACAAATTGTTCTCTTAGCGTCTCACAATTGATCAAATACCTGGCCGTGTTGATCAATAGGCTCTTAGACTTGTTCCCCAGTACCATTCGCATTCGAGAAGACTTACTCAAACTATCGAAATATGGATAAATTTTGTTCAGTATAGTAGTGAGGGGTGTCCGCTGTTCGTGTTATTTCGAACAATTAAAAATGAAATGATATTAATCTTCGACGACTTGTTGACTGCACTGTTTACAATATCGCGCTTGCCTATCTACATTCCCATAACAACCACGTTCTATCTCCAATCGATGAGAACTGATTCTATATTTACATAGAGTGCTTCTCATTTTTTCTGTCATGTCATGCTTCTCATGTCATGGACATATTAGGTCCATTCTGGCGCAGTGGACAATATTAGTCCCGATGGTGAACCCACTCATGGACATTGCGGTATGGGGTATGGCACCTTGTTTTCTTTATCACGAGCTGTAGAACACGATGGGATGCCCTGGATTGACTTTTAAGGAAAAACGCTTGTGACGCATGCGCAGTAGGCAGGCAGATCGAGGTGGACGTTTTGGGGCCTAGGTGGACCCATAGAGGTCAGATTGGGTCGTGTGAGGTATCAGTTTGAAGCACGCGTGGGGGAGCGTTCAACTGGATGGGTGTGGGGTGGGAATATCTGCATGCGCAGTATTGAAGGGGTATTTGAATTGACGTTTTGGGGTTGCGACGGACCAATATTGACCCGATTGGGCTGCGGGAGATATCGGACTGTGTCCTCCGTTTTCAACATTCTGTGCATGCGCAGGCAGGGCACGTACTATGTACCCAGCAGTGTTTTCTGGTCGTGCAAGCCGTCCCTTGTATGAAACATCAGATTGCACTCATGACGATAATTTTCATACACATCTTCAAAGATGGAACCAAAAATTGACGGAGAATCGGAGTTGTTTATTTTAGATCTCTGTTTCTCCCCCTTGTTGTTCTTGTGATCTGTGCAGACGACATCAAGGCAAACTGCTCACAATGTTTTAACCGGTAACTCTGTCAAGGCAAGAGAAAGAGTACTATCAAATTTGAGTAAAATGAATATGTATGGTGAACAGAGAATTGTTACAACGCTATATATTCTTTTAATTTCGTTTTTATTAGTCATTTCAAAGTGTGTATGGTAATTTCAGTTGAACGCGTTTAGAAATATCGGCAAAAACCCCGCGAGGTATTGTTTTCAAAAGTTCTGCTAGGAGTTTCGTAGCGATCACGTTTCAGCGGTTATTACCCTTCGTTTGCCACTGTTTCCTTCCAATTTGATTGAACGATTTTTGTTGTGATATGAAGGACATCGCACGCTATTGCGGCGTTTTGGCCCCCTTTTCAACTGTTACCAGTCCGACCATTACAGATCACGTGACTTCAGTGAGAGTGGGTGGACTGCCAAATATCTTACAAGCGCTGCCGCA